>DWLS01002340.1:0-18357 GCA_018246255.1 Pachliopta kotzebuea | reverse complement strand
ACGGCTGATGGCTTTCGCGGTAGGTTTAGTGGGTAGGGGCCGCCCAGGCCGAGTCCCACACACCCCTCCGGGCCCTCCCAGGGCACCGACGGAACGTCCGTAAAAGGATTCCCCCGCGTTAAAAAAAAAAAGGGTTCATTTATATCAAATTCTTTTTTTTTCCAAAATGATAGTAAAGTTTTTATTGTTTTTAAAAATTTAGGTTAATTTTAATTGTTTACAATGAAAGGTTTTCACTGTTAATAATTACTCACATTAATCAGAGTAAAATATTGATTATTTTTAGTAAAATGTGTTATTCTACTGTTTTTTCTTTAATTGTGTATTTTGATTATAAGTTGACTATATTTGTTAGTAATGCAAATAATGTGATAAATGTGGCTGCTTTAGGCATTTATTTTATTTTATCATGTAGCTTATAGCCATTATAAGCATTATATACCTTATTTCCTTAAGACAAACTACTGTATACTATGCAATAGTATAAAACATATATTCAACTCATCTTTGTAAAAGCTTCATTATATGAACTGAGATTATATTGTTGCAAAATGATTATCTTTTATTTAGAATGTCTCAACATGAACATCCGGATGTTCTGCTCGTACTTAATATCTACTTTTAATGTAACAGCATAACAAATAATGAGCTCTAAAGTAATAATAATTTATTCAACATTTTCCTGATCATCTATTTCGTCTCCATCATCATCTTGTTCTTGTGATTCCCACCAAGACAACAAACCTAATCCTGGCTCATTAATGCCACCTATAATTCTGTATGGTGCAATACTTTGAACGGGGCATTCAGTTCCTGGAGGGCCAGTTGGAAAACTTTCTTCAAATATCTCACTTGTTACTCTAAATCTTATTGATTCACCTGAAATTTATTTTATTTTATTCTAAAGAAATATTTTATATTAGAATCCTGTTATTACATTTATAAATGCAGGAAAATCCAATGCTTTATAAATATGCAGGTAATATCAAAATTTATACCTAAAATTTAAGTAGATTACACCTTGGTGATATGTCACTTGTCTATAACAAATTGATGTTATACAAAATTTTTACACATAAATGTTTTATTAAAAGAGTAATATACCTGAATCCATATATAAATCATGTTTTTCACCATCTCCTTTTGGATATTCCCACACCCACGCTTGATCTGTATCATCAAACCGTGATGGATGTTGCAAAGCATTAACAGGTATTAAAATATCATCAAAGAAGCCAATTGTCACTGTAAATAACATAACAAAATTAAAAAATTATGTATTAACTTCTACTTGAAGACAAAATGTGATCAAATACATGGTTATACTCAACTTCATAAAATTTATTTTACCCTCATACCAAAATCTGTGCCTATTTTTGTTCATAATTTTAACAGCAGCAAGCAAATTAAGTTTAATTTTAAACATTGAAAACAATAACTTCTATGAGAAGTGTAAGGGGTCCTATACAAAATCTCATGGGACCAAAGTCAACCTCACCTACTTGTGGTGCACCCTGTTAATCAACTAATTAGGCTCTGGCTCCCGATAATTAAAAATTAACACTGTTGAAACTACATAGTCAATATTACTTTAAATATGCTATGAATAGATTTTGGAATAAATCCTTTGACTTAACTTGTATAAATTGTAAATTTAAATGGTAAAAATTAGCATAAAAATAATTTTGATGACAATATTAAAAATAATTACCATGCACTCCATCTCTACTACAACTTCTTATTTTTCCTACGATAATTTCCTCCACTATTGGTCTAAATACAATGTAACGAAATTTTACTTCTGTATTTGATGAACCGTCTCCATGGAAAATATATGAATGTCCAATATGAGTAATATCAAATAACGCTATACATAATCCCACATTTAATACCACCTGAAATTATTTTTAAAAATAAAATGTGAAAATGTTTACCTACATGCCTTCTTAATCTTCGTGATACGAATTAAAAATTAATAAAATCTAAGTTAAATAATGTCACCAAAACAAAAAGTTATAATTTAGTTATACCTTATTTGATAATTTTCTATTTAACAATCCGATTATAGATTCCGGTAAACTTTGATGGAAATTTTCAGGGGTTACTCGAATAATGTCTTTCATTTCAGATAACACAAACATTATGAAGATTTCTCATGCTATTCGATAACACTTTTAAATACTATACATTGATAATGTCTAATGATGATATTAATTTATCCCTAAAGGGAAAGGCAAAGGACTTAAGTCCATACAGCCAGGTCTTATTTTTAGTAATTATCTGTAAATTTTGTTAGATTTAAAGGCCGGAGCTACGTCTTCATTGTTCTTGATTGTAAGACCGACGCCATGTCTTATCTTATTGTTGTCATGTTTTATTATTCTCGGTCATAAGGCCACTTCTTTGATGTTTTGAATTGGTCGAAGTCAAATCCAAATGCAATAATAATAGAATCCAAATAAAAACCACTTATATTTCTAGATGCCCGTTACAAATCCTGTGTTAAGGTAAATTCAAAAGTATGTCCGTTCAATCCAATTAGTCAATCCGGGGAGTACAATCCAGACGTTTCGAATTTTCTGTTATTATTTGCTTAATCCTTTCCATATATAATCCTTGGTCTCTATTGTAACTTAATATTTTCACTTTGTGATAGAATATTATTCATTAAAACCAAAATTTTCAGTATAAAGACAGGTTAGAAATTTTCAGTGCGAAACTTCATCCAGTACGCAGTCTCGCGCCGAAAAAATCCTGATAATGTCTAAATAAATAAACATTATATGCGCTGTAGCATGGTATGGGTGAAAGTCCCAGTAACTTTTCGTTTCACTCTTGAAAGTCGCTCCGATTTACAAATTATGATATAAGTATATTAAATCTAATGATTTAATTTACTACAGTGATTAATATAACTGTAGTAATTTAAATTAAACCAGCCAGAATGTTCTAGTTCACAAATAAAATCAAATTAATGGAAAAATTAAGCAAAGTATTATGCATATAACGTAGCGCCATAGACTTTTTTAGTGATGGGATATACTGCTATGATGTCGAGGTTTGTTTATAATATAAAATGTAAAGTAGTTCGTAGTTCAATTTTAGTTGTTAAAATGTCTATAATTAAATGAATGAAACAACAGAACACATATATGGAAAGGTTATTTTAAAAAAGTTGGTAAGATTTTATTCGTTCACTGATATCAGAGCCAAGAACAAGAACATAATGTCTCTTTTTGTTTTATTCATGACCTCCGACCAGTTATAAACCATAAACCTAAAACTAAAACAATATCCATAAAACCATAATAACCATATCATAAACCCGATTTTAGTAGTTTTATATACACAATGAAAATATTTATGTTGACAAGTTTGTACACGTTATTTATTTTGTTTAAATTCTATCTATCAGGCAATATTATAGGTAGATGGATATATATCATAAACTCCAATCGATAAATGTTTAATCCCTATAAACTACGCATTAGTACATCCGTGATAACAAAATCTCCTCATAAAAAATAACTTGCTTTTTAAACTAATTTTTATAACATCATTAAAGAGAATTAGATTTACTATTCCGCGTGTAGCAATAGTGATAAAAATTTATTGCTAAACTCATCCCTAGTCATGTGATACTGACAGATATCAACGTCGTATAGACAACTGTCACCTGCACTATGCTACAGCGCACATAGTTTAAACACATTATTTATTGACATACAGATAATTATCCAACTTTTTGCTGTTTCTTTTCCAACTAATTATTACACAAAACATAAAAATATTTTGTGACAGATAATGTAGGTATTAATGATAAAGACAATATTATAAAAAGAACCAATAAGTCTATTTATCTAAACTGCGATTTATATAGCACGAACTTAATTATGTTATAAATAATTAAGTGACATTAGTAATCTATGAAAATGAAAATGCTTTAACTTTATTTTTAAGGTTCATTTTAAAACGCGGTACTGTTTTTACTCATTACTAACGAGTTTAGTTTTCCTGTAAATTAAATACAGCTCAGTATTAATGTCAGTAATTTAGTTGCCACCATAGACCTAACAGCAAACTATTTTTAATTTCAACTAATGTTATTTCTGGGGATCTGAGATTGTTTAAAAATAAGAGAAAAGAAAAATTGCAAAACAAACTTTTATGTATTACTTCGCTATTTTTTTCCTTTCATAGCGCAAATTTATATTCAAAAGTCACTGAATGATTTAATAATAATGTCAGGTAAAAGACGCTTTTGTCTTAAATAATAGTTTTGTCCGCTAGTTTTGTTTAATATCTATTTGTATTGTTTCAAACTACGTTTAGTTGCTTGATTTGATGTATAAGCATATTAAACATTTATTAAAAAAATATTTATTTAGTCACAGTAGTTAAAAAAAATAATAGCTCTAATAATTACTTTGGGCATTTATGAAGAGGAGCCAATTGTACACCGTGCTGGTCAAATGCAGTGTGGTAAATGTCGTGTCTGTTTCAAATTTACAAAATCTGTTGTTCATGGAACATATTGGCATCCTCACAATGTTTTTCTTCACTGGAAGTTCGAGCTCAAAATGGATTTCTCTTTCACCCCTTAGAATTGTGTAGAAAATACTTTCTAGATCTTTGATACCAGAGCTATTATAGTAGGACAATTAAGGGATAGTTATATTTTCATTATATTTTTTTGTAGTTTCTCTCTGATATGTCTATATAGTGCTCTTTTATTTCATGATTTAATTTCTGTATTTACATTACCTTCTCTTGTTCTTACTTATATGCATTTACTAATGTTATATTGTTGACTATTACTTACAAAACTATTGTGTATATATAGTCATATTTTTTTGCCTGTATTGTTTACTATGTTATATAATATTAGCCCATATTTCTTGAAAATAACTTCTAATATATTTTCTATTAGCTTGTGTATGTTATCTTTCATATGGGATTAATATCTCCGTCTTAGTAGTAAATATGCAAAACTTTTTAGCAATAATGGTTAATAAAAATTTTTTCTTAATAAAAATATTTCTTAGTAAATATGTGTTAAGACATTAAGACAAGAGATCTATGTCCAGCAGTGAATATAAATAATTTGAAATGTTGTTGATGAAAGGTTTTTTTGGTTTTTGTTCAAAAAATGACAATGATTACAATCAATTTATTTGACAGGTATTAGAAGAGACAGATCTAGATCTCCTTCAAGAGAGATTTCTGTGAGACATCATGATAAACATCAAGAGACAATTACTACTGAAATGTCTACTGTAATGAATCAGATGATGATGACCAATATGTATTCACAGGGTATATTTTCTTACTTAAAATATTAATTGGTAATTCTATGTCTATTAGAAGAGAGTATGTAACACATGCACCTTTTTTGTGCCAGTAGGAAATATGTATAATGTAGCAATATGTGTAAGAAAAATCGGTATATTTTAAAAAGCAAACATTATTGATGTTACAACCTATTTTACTGTATTTGTTACAATTATAAAAATAACTTGTATCTATATTTTATTTATCTTTTCATAATTTCAAACTCTGAATTTGCGCTTTCTTAAGAGATTATTGCCCCTTGGAAAGTCAAGTAATATGTAGTAATTAAACTAATAATATTATTTTATATGCTTAATAGTGTTACATAAATAGATAATAGTAATTCAAATAACAATACTTAATGAGATTTAGTATCTACCTTCAGTGAATTTTTTTACTTCTAATGTATGTTGTTAAATTTTCTAGTTGCTACTAGTACCATATTAAATTATATACATGTCCAGGGTCACTGCAATACTTGTTTTGGCTTTCTGTACAGTTCTTTTTCAGACTTTACAACTCTGTATTTTTTTACATCTGTGATTCATTTATTGTAACAAACTTTGTAAAAAGTGTTTTTTTTCCATTTCAAATGGATAGCTCTTCTATGAATCTTCTTATTTTAACTGGACTTGGAATTGGCAGCATTACCATAGCAACACTGGTAGACTTCTTAAATTTTACTTATTTAATTTTTGTGTCTACTTTTTAAAATAAATATTTTTACATAGTTCGGAGGGGTAAAGGCATTATATAATAATAATAATATGATAGATCTAATAATAAAATCGTAATAAATTATTTCCAGGAAACATGTTAATGACTAATGGTGTATATGGAAATATGATGATGCCAAATACAATGATGGCCGGAGCAATAATCCAACCGCCTACAATGGATATGATGGCAGGTAATGGAATTGAAATGATACCTCAGGCTTCAGCAGATATGTCAGTTATTGGATCTCGAGGATTAAGTGCATCTAGTGGACCATCAGTAGATGTAAATATGATGGGTGTAATGTTGGATCCATCCTTAATAGCAATGTATTCTAATATGAATTGTGAGCTGATGCTAGAGAATAAAGAAATTGTTCTGAAACAATGTAAGTTAATACCACCTGAGCGAGAGACTCCACAACATCCACGAAGAGAACGCCCTCCAGGCTGTCGCACTATATTTGTTGGAGGACTTCCTGATAAAATACGTGAAAGTGTGGTGAGAGAAATATTTGAACCTTATGGAAGGATACAAATATTACGGTTATCAAAAAAGAACTTTTGTCACATTCGCTTTGATAAAGAAAGCTGTGTTGATGCAGCTATGGCTGTTTCTGGATATAAAGTAAAGTTAACCTACAAGGATAAAGACATTGATAAGGTTGAATATGATGATTCACATGCAACAAATGGTTGGTTGCATGTTGACTATGCTTCAGTAAGTATTATCCTTTTTATCTGTAAAAGTATAAAAAACCTCGTAAGTATCATAGCTGTATATATAATCCTTTTGTTTTTATACATGTATGTACATTAACTTTATTACATATCTGTAATATCCAAAGCAGATCGGGACATAATGCTAAAGGCCCCGCTTAATTTAACACAATGTGTTAAAGGATAAATATTTTACAGATGCAGTTTGTTCACTTTCATGCCTGAAATACCAACAGGTATTTCATCCCTTCCATTTTTTAGACAACACATGTCCAAAGTACAGATTGTATAATTTTAATAATTACTAAAAGTTTATAAAATAGTTTAATATTGTTGTTTAGAGCCGTGATGATCAGAATGAGTACGAGAGGAGACAACGTCAAGCACATCGCGTTCAACACTCACAAATACAACAGTTTTCTCCACAAGGAATTAACTGTAATGTGAATTATCAGAGATCACCTTCACCATTGCGGATGCAACCATTTTCAAATGCAGCTATTACTCAGTTAACAGAAAAAATCAAAAGTGAAGAACAGTTTGCAACTTCACTACCTGTAAGTAGCCATATATTTATTTGAAAATTAATCCATGAATTAGAAATTGTAATATTAGTTCTTAAAAAAAAATTGTACAGGTGGTCTCTGGAGCCATGTTATTATTTAATCTCCTTGTGTATAAAAACAAAGCTAAAGATGATTATTTTCATACACAAACAGTAGTCCTGAAAAAACACATTAAAAAGACAAATAAATCTAAAATTCTTCACTTGGATCTGTTAGTAAGCAATATGACTTTCAAAAACAACGGCACTGGTTAGAATGTTTACTACATATGCTTATTCCTTGAGATGTAAACCATTTAGTCTTATTAAACCAGTGATTTCCTTCTTTATAGACACTGATATCATGGCTAGAGCGGGGAGAATGTTCAAAGAAATATTCAAATCAGTTTTACTCCATGATCCAAGCGACAAATTCGCATATTCGTAGATTATTCAATGAAAAAATGCAGTCTGAAGAAGAGTTTCAAGATTGTAGAGAAAGAGTGAAGAACAACATACAAAACATCATTGATCAACGTAAGTACATGGAATAAAGTTCTAGAGACTTGTTTGAAAAGATGTCAATTTAAGTTTTATCTCTGAGAGCGTAAACAGTATATTATTTATTCAATAAATTTACTAATGAACAATAATTGACAACTTTTCTAACTCCTAACATTACTGTCATAAAATTAGTTAATAATTAATTGCTCTGGTCTGGCCGTATCTATCAAGAATATTCGAGCCTACTGCAGTCTTCATGGTCTTACATATATATTTATTATCTGAAACAACCAATGGACCAAAAAGTGTAAGTTTTATGGTTTGGCAAAAATACATTTATTTATTACATTTATTTAGATTTTTTTAATAAATGCAGTAATAGAAAATGTATTGTGCCAAAGCATAACAAGTATCTCTCTGGCATCACAATATCATGTGTCACAACACTACCCGGTGGGCCCAACAATGCTGCCGCTTATTTCATCCTGTGCCTAGTACATACTACGTGAAGGACTAAGGTAAGCCCCATCTGTAGTAGAAAACGATAAAAACGTGGTTTTTGCTCAATATGCGATTATGAATGAAACAGCAATTGTAAAGTGTTCTCGTATTTAAAAAAGCACGTCGAGATTTTTAAGGAGTGCTTAGTCGTTCTTCGGGTCTTGCTAAGTCAAAGTGCAAAGGAGTACCAGTACATTACCAAATTAACAGATGACGGGTCCCTTCCTAATGCACTGAAGGAGGGAGACCTTTTTGGGCGTTTTTACAATTTCGCATGATCGCAGGACGCTGTTAGTCACCAGAGTGCTATGGTATGTTTAGACGAACGTCTACGTTCAACGCCCTTAACATGATTTGTGAACGTCAGTCGAACAGGTGGCGAAAGTGTTTATAGCGGCTACACACCAGCGTGTGTGGGATCACTTTACTAAGCCGCAGAGGAAAAACATCGAAACATGGCAAAAAATGACACAGGTGTGTAATGAATCCCAAAGAGCTTAAAGTTTTTGTTGTGGTCCAATCGTTACTTGTAATGAAAAAACAAGAACTTCTTTGATATTAATTTGTTTAATATCGTCGATGTCACATAGGCTAGAATTTGCATGCCGTGTCGATAGCATGAACACATCGTTACAGAACTATATTTGGTATGTACTTCTATTAGTTAATTATTTTGTAACAGTAGATTTTTATTTATTTCTGATATAATAGTACTTGTGTAAACAATAATTTTATCTCTGTAAATGCACTATGGTGTCTATGTTATTGAAGAAGTGATTCTTATAGGTTTGGTTTATTATTTTCTATAATTCTTCTATACAACAAATACAATTGACCATAAACTAGATTAACTTTTACTGTTAACAAGATAATGTCAATGAAATTGGGGATCATTTAGTGTTGTTAAAGATCATATGACATACCTAGATGTTCCAAGCCCTGAGTTTAACTAAGCTGGAAAGCACGTCAATTTATGGCATACAGTATATATTAAATGTTTATATGTCAGCTCCTGCAATATTGATACCAGAAGATGTTGTTTTTTCATTGTTTGATAAATAAAACTTACTGAAAATTCACATGTAGTATTTTAATAAATTAGTTAAATTATATATTATACTATAATATATTTATGTTATAGTATAGAAACATGTTTAACTTTTCATTTATAAATCATCAATACCTAAGGGTAAGTTTTTTGAAATGTGAAGTTATAACAAAACTGAAACAAGGTTTGAAGCTGTTTAATGGTGAGTCATCCGGATACTATCATGGACAGGTAAACAATATTCTCATCTTCTATAAAAGGTATTGTATTTTTTTAGTAATTTATTGAATACTACAAAGAGTAGATAATATTTTAGGTCTTTGGAAGTTCTAAAATATCATGTACTCTTTAAAACATAAAAATATTGATGTATTAAAGTGTAAACAATATATATCATTTACAAATATTAATTAAAAAGAAACTGATGGGGTACATAAGTAAACGAAAATTACATTATTCTTTTAAAGGAATTTAACACATTAAAGGAGGAATTCTATGAGAAGTTTCAAAATGAAGAAATGGAGTACAATGGCACTAGTAATAATAGAAGCAGTGAAATTAATGATGAAGTTCAGCAGTTGAAGGTATAAAAAGAAATAAATTACAAATATGTGTTCATTATTGAATAATAAAACAAAACGTTTGTAAATTTTTTAGAAAGAAAATGAAAGTCTTCAATTTCAACTAGAAGCATATAAAAATGAAGTTGATGTTATAAAAAATGAGGCTCAGAAAGAAATGGAAAAATTTAAAGCACAATTCATAGCAAGGCAAGCATTACTTCAGAGTGCATCAGATAGAAAAGAGGTACATGTTTATTCCAATAATAAGTTTAAGTTCACACAATGAAATTGAACGTAGCAGACTATGTGCACAATCAATTTTTTTTTTCGAGATTGATTAAGTTTTTTTTTGCTGTAGCAACTAACACCTCTTTTTTTTGTCGCGAGAGAATTATTAAGTTACCCTGTTTCTGAAGGGAGTTCAGGTTATGTGAAATTAATAGTCACTAAAACCCTCTCGGTAGTTGTCCTCAGTGCATTGTGAAAGGCCTTGGGGTCTTCTACAGAACGCACTGCTCCCCTACACTGCTGCTAAGCAAATCTAAGGGAAAGCTGTTATCCTCCCCAGCATTCACAGAATGCTACGACAAATTACCCGACCACTTCGTACATATCGTCCGCCCCCAACGCAATGTACACTGATGGACCCTATAGAATCTGTTCTGTCGCTATCTCTCACAGGCTTCCTAATTATATTCCTACTAGCTCGACACTACACTACAAGGCTGATATAAACAGGAATAAAGCTGAGCAAAATATATACCTGAGCGAAATTTAGTGGCAGATATTCTAGATTTTTTTTTAATCTTGTCTAATGATTTACATTAAACTTTGCTATGTTTATGTATTATATTCATTAATGGTTTTGCTGCGACTTTTAAATTATTATTTGTTAACCTTTCAGCCACCTTTACCAGCACCAATACAAAAGCCGCCACCACCGCCGCCTTTGCCTGGTGATTTAGACATTACAGTGCATTTAAAAGATACTATTGAAGTGGGTTGTGGTGAAGCAAAACTAATTGGCGTCATGTCTGCATTTCTACAGGTAAATTGATTATAGTAAAACAGTAAAATAAGTTTGCAAATTAGTCAATGAAGTTCACAATGATTCAGAAATCCGTCAAAATAAGAGTCTAGCCTATTTACCAATTATATAAGCCAAGTGTAGATTTGTTGATGTCAAATATCCACATCAGCTGTTCTGCTTTAAATATGTAGGTCTCATTATGATGTTTCCCACAGCCAATATATAAATATATGTCGTTTAGTAACTTAATGCAAGAGTTGCATTTTCAGGTGCATCCACAAGGGGCTAGTTTGGACTATGTAGTATCATATGTCCGGGCCCTTTTTCCCCATGTGACGCAAGGGACGGTACACCACATACTACAAAAGCATGGAGACGTCTTCCAATGCACCACGACTGGTGTCGGTGCTAACATTGAGCACCGCTGGTCTTTTGTCGCATTCATAAAGAAATAAACAGCTAGGGCCAAAAAATGTACAAACAAAACGGGTATGGATCATTGAGTACTTTGTATTTAAAAGTGAGTGTTTACATTTTAGTGCAATCTTGTCAATGTCTAGATCCTACATACGCATATCGTACGGGGTTTTTTTTTATTCTGAAATTCCGCATATCATTTTCATACTTATTCGTACTTAAGTTATAAACATGTGATACAATTATCTTATATGTGTACATACCTTTTTTTAAGCACATTTTATTTCAGTATAAATATTTTCAATTAAAATAATCATTGACGTTTCTTGTACGTTTTTTTAATTTGCTAAGCGATGATCAGGATGTTTAAGTAATAGTACATAATACGCCTGTCCACCAATAATGTGGATGCTATTAAGTATAATAAACATTACACAACAATGTAGTCGTCGTATTGAGACTTTATCTAGTCACAGCAGCCTTCATACTAAAACCGTAATGAATCCAGACTACTCTCTAGTAATAAATTTTGGCTACACTGGTACCTAATTAGACTGTTTTTGGCATCAGACACTTGCGTGTTTCTTTTTAATAATAAGGTTCTCCTTCGTGTTTTGGGTAAGAATCTATTATTATCATTTTGTTTAATTCCTATTTTTCCTTTTCTCTTTCTTTTCCCTAATTTTTCTCTTCTTTCATTCTACATTTTTCTATCTTTCGTTTTCTTGCATATCTTTTCTCTCCTTTAAGGCATTGCCTCTCATACCAAACTCGCCGCATCTTTACTTTATATCTATAACATTTTCTTTTTCTGTTCTAGTCATTTCTTACTACAATTTTAATTTTTATACAATTTATTAACAGTTTAATATTTTCTCTTCACTATTATTCCTTCCGTTTTATTTATTTTTTATTTAAAATTTTGTTGACACCTTTATTCTGCTTTATTACTCTCCCCATTATATTTCTGCAGAATTCAGTAAATATGCGGCGACTTTCGTCAACACTCATCATTCCGTGCTTGTTAATAGTCGGTTAGTGATTCTTCTGCTGGGCTAATAGTCTATCAACAATTTGGGAGTACTCAGCGGATGCCTCTTCTAGGTCTCTATCATTTGTGGTGGAGTCGCTTTCCGGTATCTGCGTCTGACCGCCGTCACGGTCTTGTCTCATTTTCAGCCTGAGTTCCCGCATGCGCGCCTCCAGGATACGTTCACGTTTGTTCTCCCGTTCTAGGATCTGTAATTTTCAAACACAGTATTTAATCATTCGTATTTACTCGGAATATATGTTTTTTCTTAATGTTTCAAGTAATGATAAATACATGGAAGTTCACTAAATCAGAGCGAGAGAGTTATGGTTATCACCACCATTGGAATGTCTTGTTTTAATAGAAACATGCCATATCTGTCTTATAGGCTAGGAATTTTTCAAATGATATTCACTTAATTTTATTTAAGTAAACTTACGTGGGTAAGGAGTTGTTTGTCATTTTTGTCCGCCGTTCCAAGGTTGGGTGATAGTTCCGCTAAGTATATAGTTCCTTTGCTGCTACCACATGCCACCAATAACCCCTACGGAATAATAATTGCACATAATACTATGTTCTCAACTTTTCTCAACATTACGTGGATAAATGGCTTGCTTTTTTAGTCCATGATTTTACGACCTTCTGTATTCAAAATATTTCTGTATTACGTCTGTCAACATACGTAAACAGGATTTTTCTGCGCGAACGCGTTTAGAATCCAGAGAAGCAATTACATGGCGTAAGTACAGAAGTTTATTTACGGGAATTGTTAACAAAGTTATTGTGAGTGCTTACTATCATCAAGTGTCATTAAAAATTAAATATTTTTGTCGGCATAGTGATGGAACGAGCATGACGTTTGCCTGGTGGTAAGTAATACACCCGGTTTTATAAAAGTGACTCTGGTTATGGATGGTGATATTGCTAGAGTAAAGAGTCTGAACATCTTATAATACTTTTTGCTATTATGGCAGCAGATTGACATTATAAGGGAAGTTAACTTAGTATCGAACCTTTAATTATTAACAATCGGTGAAAAAAATAACAATAAATACTTACACCTTCATGTGGACGTAATCGTAAAAGTGGTTCATCGCACAACTGTGCAGTCACTATTGGCGAACTCCGACTCCGTAACAGGTCCCAACACGAAAGGCAGCCATCCCATTGCGTTACAAGCATCAGAGAAAATCTAGAAATTATTAATTACGGTTTGGTGATGGTCGTGAGAAAACCCTGGATGGGACAGAGTTGGAGCGTTTATTGTGGAGATTTTTAAAGATGTCCGTGCTCAGTGGGCATCTTCCGGCTGGTGGTGATGCTAATGTCATTTTATCAGTGTATGATATTTAATTGTTTTTATCGTATTAAAGATGTAAAAATATTCTAGAGGCAAGACGAATTGTTGAATTAAAATTTTCATATTTGGTTTGGGTCATGTTATTTCTTTAACTAAAATGGAATCAATAGTTTCCTAAAGGAAAAGATCCTAAAGCTGAAATGGAATACTCGATAAATTTTAGTATTTAATTTGCAAGTATACCGCATAGGATTCCATGCGCCATCTGTAAGTTTCGTCCGATGATTGTGGGTCCAAAGGATTGAAGATTCTTTACAGTCTTCGCTCCAAACCCGCGCCGTCCAATCGCCAACAGTAAGGAAATTTTTCAAAAAGGTCGGGTTTCTTTGTAAAGCGGAAACTGGTCCAAGGTGAGCTTCATACTAACAAGAAACATATTATAACAAGAAAGGAAGAGTAAAGAAAATTCTCAAATTGTTTTGGCAATTCTCTCTCTCTCTTTCATATACAATGATGATTTATTACCTTTGACGGCAGTTTTTCTAAAGGTGTTTTCCCTTTACGATTTGCTCCAATGACCAAGCCGGTCTCTGTTCCCACCATGAATCTGTATAAGATGAGAGACTAATTACTTTGCGTGTCACTAACACAATTATAACGTGTCACACTAATTAAACTGCTATAGAGGTAACGTCAGATATCATCACCGGATTATATCAGGCTATTCGTGTAGGGTCTATCAGTATTTACCGTGTACATTGGAGTCTCCCAGTGTTCGTATTAATAATCACAGTAGGTTTTAAAGATATTAAAAATAAAAAGATGAATTAGAGTATTGATTATGGTAAGGTTGAAGTAAGATAAAATCAGAAGAGAAATTAAACGCTGCCCTGATAAAAGCCGTTTCTCTCACTTTCCATTTTGCCATATATCTATATCGGTATTCAAATTTGGGCCAACTTCCGGTTGGTCGACCAGAATCGGGAGTACATAATTTTTTTTGACGAGGAACACTTTTACTGCAATAAAGATAACAAAAATATTCACTATTAAGATACTTGGATTAAGGGCTAGTTATACCGAAGTACATATAAATAGTAATTTTTATACGAGGAACATTTTTGTATAATAATAATGTTAAAATATTCATAGTTATGGTACTTAGTGACTTTCACATCTTCCGGTTAGCCGATTGGAACCGGATATGGCTAAGAACCGTCTTCGTACCCACCTCAATATTAATGCCAAGTTTCATTTTGGTCGTCCTTACTGTATGGCCAGGGCGCGACCACAACGAAATTCGGACACACACAACTAAGTCATAGTCAATGCAAAATTATCAATAAGAAAAGCTTATATGAAATTAAAACTAACGTAAGAAATTTTCACGGTACAATCACTGAATTGATTTACTATAATAATAAGAAGCATTAGCACAGAATTGAATTCAAGAAAACAAATTTTGTAAAATTAATTATTGTTATTAATTGAAATAAATTTTGCACATTACTCACTAACTCACATTACTTTTGGCGACAGAAATAAACATGTCACAACCCCAAATCCGTACTTTGGAAGTGTCCTGAATAAATGATCATGACTCTTTTCGAGGAATGAGTCACAAGTCCCAGCAGTTGAAACAATAACGGGAACATGTTTATTGTTAAATCCACAAATTTATACTCGCTTCTTCTTGAAGCTTCTTCTTGAAGCTTCTTCTTTTGAAGGTTAGCTGTATATTTGTTTAAAGAAGATTTAATTAATTTACCTAGTGGGTATTGTAGGTTCATATTCCAGTGCTGATATACCTAAAGCCTGCTCCATACTCTGTGTGTCATTAGGTAATTTCACGAGATCAATTATCATAGAATCGGTAGGCTCGCTCATGTTCCGCGTATCCCACCTAAAATTGTTTAAAGACAACTTGGCGTTTAGTAACATTACTATATTTCACATACATTTATCGGGTAATATTTCAAAACATTTAAGGTTACCATTTAACAACACCATCCGGAGACGATGAAAAAAATTCAGCACCAGTTTTCGAGTTGATGAACAAAACATTACGAACGAGATCTCGGTGTGCCTTGTGCGGTGGGCAAAGGCCAATAGGATCACTTCCTTTGCGTGTATCCCACCAGCCGACCTGAAAACAAATTTTGTAATAAATTAAAATTTTGCTTTTATGTACTTCTTTTACCTTATCTGACCTTGCACAGTAGAGTGAGAGAGATTATCACGGACTTGCCCTCAACTACGATTCCCATTTTTTTTTAAACGTTCGTAAGCAATTCCATATCAGAATGACTTTCTTCTTGCGCATATCCTGCAAAAAAAATAGATATCTTTTCGAAATGGGTGTTTGACCTGTCCATTTAGCATACCACCGACAAGTGTATGCTGATCTCGGGGGTTGTACTGCAAGTCTAATAATGGTTGTGGCGGTTTTAATGTGAGCTCGGGAGCATTTGCGTTTTCTGTAAATTAGAAATTCACGTTACTAGGAACATAAGCATTTTCATTAGTTTTTTCTTAACGGATGTTTAGTTACCTATGTCCCAGATGTAAGATGCTTGCGAATTTCTATTGGGAGTCATAATATCGTCATCGGCGTGTGCCGCAGCCAATTTGGCTCCGCCATCAGCCTGCCATGAAAGAGATCTTACCGGTTTCCTGGTACCGGGTTCTCGGAATACATTCACCGTATGACAACTACTTCTTTCTACTGGCAGAATCGATGGTAATTCTGAATAATATATCTGGTACATGTCTACAGCATTATTTTGTAAAATATTGTGCTCCATGCTCTTGAACAATATGAAATAATAATAAATTAAATGTAGCACTAGTATATGCTTATTAGATTTATTATATTTTTTATTGGCATACTACTTATGAAATGTGCTGAACGTTCACCTGATGGTAAGTGATATACGCTCTTAACAATTTGCGGTTAGGATGGTAAACAAATAAATTGTTCTACTCGTTGCCTTCTGATAAAAGATGTTAAATATTGTTAGTCCAGTAACTTCACTAGTTACTCTTACCAAACCTGAACGGAGTAATGTTTGCACACCACAATTTGGCGGCAGAAATAGATGCTGCGGTGGTACCTACTTAAGTGATCTACAGCAACATATGGCTTCCGCCAGCACTTACATGGCCAAGGTGCATAACAGCATGAATATAGGCGTCGTCTTTCTCTATTTTGCGGCGATATCTCTGAGTAGCTTCTGGATCATTCATATTTATATCCTTTGGCCACCCACCTTCTACATGATTTATACCGGAACTTGTATATTCAGCTCTAAAATTAAAATTTTGTTGAAAACCGCTTCATTTATTTATTCTTTATATCCCATAAAAAATAAACAAAATTACGTTAATGTGTAGAAATGCAACTATGTAACTATAACTTACTCTCATGGTACACAGCGGATTTAATGCCATATAGGTATTTTTTGTCGGTCTACCGAGGGAAGGATTTATAATTGGCATATAAATATGAGAAAAGACAAAGGCATTATAAATATGTGCATCATATAACATACCACACATGTAAATACACAATGTACATGAACCACCAACAAAGACTTCATCTGATGGTAATTGATACGAACTTACGTGGCGCTTTAGAAGACGGCACATTGATAATGACACGTAATATGACATACCTCGTTACCATAACAATTTCACTAGCTGTACTGCTCTTTGAACTTGGACTCAGAAATATTTACACACTACTGTTACACGACAGAAACAGATATTGCGGTGGTAGCTCCTTAGACGATCTTTCATAACAGAGACTCCAATCTAGTGGATACCAGTCCTACCACCATATTTGAATAAATACGACAAAAATTTATAAACTATACCTTACTGAGTTTACCCAATGCTCGGACATAGACGGAGTATTTTGAACAGCAACATGTACGGGATTCCGCAACATGTAATTTTTGTAATAATTAGGATTACAAGGAATACTGATGCACAATTCAGGGCCATAATCTTCGAATAAAGTCTGTTTTCCGAACTCTTTTCTTCTCTTTGTATATTCGTACGTAATTTCAAATTTGTCTGTTCTTTCCATGGCTTTGTAACTATTTAATCAATTTTGTTTCTACGTTACGAGTAAGGATAACACGCTGTGCTTTTAAACACGCGTTCAGTTGTAATGTATTCGGGCTATTGTTTGTATTCAATAAATTATGAATGTTACTATTATAAAATTTTAATTTAGTTTTATTACATGGGTTGTACTTATAGGTTAAGATATACATCAGCCTTTCTCAAAGTGGGAGATAACGCCTCCTCGGGGGCGTTTGTAACCTAGAGGGGTCGTTCAGAGGCCCAGAAAAAATAGGGGCGTCGATGTGGGTTAGGGGGGTGCGATGTATAATTTGTAATTTCATTTACTCTTTATAGTATTTTTAATTTCACTAAAACCTGCTGCACTGTTTTCGAGTAAAATCGAACCTGATATCAACAAACTTATTAAATATCATCGAATTCATCCATCTCATTAGATTAGTATAAAAACGAAAACATATTACATGTTTATATAGTTTCTTTTAATATATATTTTAATATTATAAAGCAGGATTTTATTTGCTCTCACTGGTAAAAATTTCTGGTATAAAATGCAAGTTTAAA
>DWLS01002339.1:0-18359 GCA_018246255.1 Pachliopta kotzebuea | reverse complement strand
ACCCACCACCCGCCCCCCAAAACCCCCCCCCAAAAAACCCCCAACACAAAAAAAAAAAAAAAAAAAAAAAAAAAAAGAATAAATGCCAATATTACTGCATCAAGGCTATTTCACAAATGATGTCCAAATTGCAATAATAAATACAATTATATTCGAGATTTGTGTTTTGTCCGTGTTGTTGCAAGCATCCTCGTTGCATTCACAAGATAATGAGTAATGTACATTACTGAATTTGGATAATTCACAACTTCTGTTTTTTGTCTGCTTGAAGGCGCACTCTCTTATTATAGATATATCATTATCAGGCGTAAAAAACTGCACTTGTGATATTAAACGGCAGACTGGATATAAACCGTTTTTATTTTCACACTCTTTTAAATATTTGTTGTTGAGGCTGTACGAGTAACAACCTTTGTCATAAGCGGTCGAACACTGATAGCATTTGATCGTCGATATATCTTTGCACATAACGTTAATGAATATAACGGCTACGGGTACATAACTTTGTAATGGTAATTTCATTGTTTTTTTCTTGCTAGTACGTTTAGACATTTAAAGTGACAATTTTCACATGTCAAATTTATTTTTTTTGCAATGGTGCAAAGCTATGAACTTTTTTATATTATGAACTAACTTAAATAGAAATTGTTATGGATAATACCGAAAAATCTGTTCTGTTATTTATAACTAACGGAGCGACGATATTTAATGAATAATCACAAATAATTAGCCATATTTTACAATCCTTGTTTTGCTACCATATGTTTCGTTTATCCCCATATATCTGCAAATGTTGTTATTTGTATTTATTTAATTGATGTTATTAAAATATTCATGTGCATAACTCGAATTGTATTCATTGATATGTAAAGAATGGTAAACAAAATATCTATATGTACGTATTTTTTTAGCGACATGTAATATAAAATACAAATTATTTAAAATTTTGCTCAAATGTTTGATTGTTCGTTTTATAAGTTGTCGATATTTGTTTTTATTGTTTAGGGTTATTAAGCAAATATTTAATAAATGTTTCTATGTATTAATAGGCAACTTCACCAGTAGCAACGCCTAACTCAAACATATGCAGATCTCAGACTAAGAGCGAAAAAAGAAGTGGTAACACATTATATCAAGAGCTTGCTTTCTTAGAGTCTGACACTGCGGGAGTCGAAGGAGATGACTTTAATGATATCACAGGTAATTTTTTACTTTTTTTCTCTGATAATTAAATGTGAGATTGAGTACCAATAAAATTTACTCTATATTGTCAAAGTTATTAATAAGATAAATATTTTTGGTTATCGCAACTCTACTACGTCATTCGTGTACCAAGAATGATCCTAAAAATAAATTTGCTATAATTTACCAATAAAATCGTTTTTATCGTAAATAATTTTATAGGTGGTTGGGTACATCCTGGGGAGTACGCATCTTCCGGTAAGTGAATCTAATTAATCTCAGTTTTCCGAAGTCTTTTTATAAATATTTGCAAGCCTTAAATAGTTACGGCAATTTATCTTTTATGCAGTACACATGAGGCATATCCGCAGCAGGATTTTGTAATATTTTGTGTTGTAATGGTTTTATTATTGGGAATGAGTAGTTATGCAACGACACAGCTCTTGAACACCGTTATTTTATTTAAATATTAGCAAATAATTCATTGTGTGGGAGGCCTCATGCCTGATTAATCAACATTATGAAACTTTTGCATTATACATAAGTATTGTATACAAATACATACCATTTAAAATTTTCCATATGTATTAATTATTTTATTTGAAAGTATAAAATCGTGTAAGTCGAAGTATGTGAAGTGCTTTCGAAGAACAAGATTGACATTTGTTGTAAAAACTCATCAGTATTCTTTCTTGTACTCTTTAAATAATTATTAAAAGTGAGTAATGCTTTCAACGTTATTGTCCAGGCTTTAAGTTTCACGTTGTGCTCGTTATATTTAACTAGACATATTAAGCAACTGTGTAAATAAAGCGATATTGCACGTAATTAACTCATGATGCAATTATATATCAATTGTCTTGTGTACGTAGCGTGATCTGAGCCGCATCATTATTTATTACCAAAACCGCGTAATGCCTTCAAATGTTAGAAACCTTAAAACTTAATTGACAATTAATATACACTTTAAAATAATTGTTATTATTTTTTTAATTATAAATAAGTTTTACGGAATATTATAAGTGTTTTCAAAACCCGCTAAAATGCAATCAACGAAGAGCAACACGAATGATAAAAAATTGTTGCAATATTATTCATAGCATGAGATTTCTTAATGAGAGCATTATTCTCTTTTATTATTTTTCGCTAAAAGAATTAGATAACTTATAGCAATTTATTGTTTTAAGTTATTCATAAAATTCGCCGGAACAGCGAGGAAAAAAAAAGTCAGGGATAGGTGAATTTGGACTTGAGTTTTATCTGTTTTGTTATCCTAGTTAGTTAAATGAATATATATTTTAACATCGCTACTTAGAATAATGGCAATTACAATGAAATCAAAAAAATATAACATAATCCCGAGAAAATTGAACCTAAAAAAACTAATGGTATCATATTCGTAAAATAGCTTGAAAGTAAACGATGTGGCTAAACTATTACAGAAACATTTCGGGACTGGTTACATAAAGTTACTGTATAAATATTATTATATATTAAATATAAGACAATTATAAATGTTAAATACTTTGTGTGTTGATACAGTTATGTATATCCGAAATTGATATACATGATCGGATTTGTTTGAAATTCAGTTTATTTTTTTCATATTTTGTACAATTATCTGTTTGTACACATATGTACTACTGTATTTTAAATTATATTAATTGCAGCGTTTAAAAGAAAAAGACATTCTTGACCAATTCGAACAAAACTCGCGGTGTTTTTAATATACGTTGTTTGTAAAAAGAAAATGCTTAAACATATTAAGCCGTCCTTAAGCTCCGGCCATTTTAGCGCGCTTGGCGTGACGTCACGGCACATACTCTGACGTCAAACTAAATTATTTCCCCTTCACTGACGAAATCTCTTAGGCGAACATTTTTGTTAAAATAGACATTAACGTCACTGTTGCTCTGTTCAATGACATCGCTAGTTAAAAACAAATAATAAAAATGTTGATGTTGCTTAATCAAAACATAAGGAAGGTAAATAAAAAAAATATCTCTTATTTAACTTATAAGTTTATTCCTTGATAATGCTCTTGTTACTTACCTAATGTATTATAAAAGCGTGTAGCAATATGTATGTACATATATCACTATCCGGAATATAAATTTGTAATTTTCATGGATGTCTGATTTTTAGCGGCTTTTGAAATTTATATAGTTATGGCATTTTATACATCTTGGTCAGTTTGCGGAAGACAATTTTATATGTATGTGGTAGAGCCTGGACTATTATGATTGTTGTGTTTTATATTTAAGTTAATTAATTCCTTTTATACTATTTTCATGCCTTCTAACCAACCCTGCATCAACACAATGCAGTTAACGATAACTACTTCGGTGAGTACCATATTACTGTTACTTCTTTTTATTTCAGTGTACCATGACTATCTTTGTAAAATTTAATTATTTTAATGTGCTTATAATAGTAAAAAAAAACATGGTAAATTAACAATACTAATACGTTATCTTTTGAAATATTTACATTAACAAACAAACTCATATTTGCTTTATTTTAATTTGTGCAATCCCTATTGTGTTACAAATTTGTTCGATACGCATATCTTCAAAATACTAATGAAGTTCAATGGTATTAGGATATAATCGATGGCTTTTATTTTATAAACTTTTGTACACTTTTTTGTAATCATCTGTCTAATAATGTGTTTTTTAAATCCTGTTATCCCAGTAATTTCACTAGCTATAGCTATACCTTCAAATCGGAACACAGTAATGTAACGTTTGCACACTATTGTTTAACGGTGGATATAGTAATTGCGGTGGTACTTACGTAAATGGTCTCCGGCAATATAGACTTACCAACAGTGACACTTAGACTAATAAAACGAATCAAGTCAAAACTTGGCGATACTTGCCTTAACTAGGAAACAGATTATCACGATGGCAGTGATTTGCTGACCCTTCTATGGAATTATTAACACAGAAAATACATAGAACAATACGACTAAATATTTTTGATAATAAAAAATTTTACTCGATGTTTCCATCCCTGCATTTTACATTAAAAAATTCATCTATCTACGTCATCGACCGGGATTTAGGTTAAGTGTTGGTACAACTTCGTTAAGGATATTATAAGAGCAGAGAAGCTTTTCATTAAAAATCTCTTGGCACACGGAAAGTGGTGCTAGAGAAATTTCTTTTCAATGCCTATTTCATTTTAATTCAAACGTACTTTTTTGAGATGGAATAAAAATGCTATTGTATTTTCTTAATATTAGGATTACAAGATAATGGATTTTTATTAATGAAATTTTTGTTTCATATTACTTTATGTAACAAATAATACTAACATTGATAACTTTTTGTCATTAAAAATTAATTCCCTTCTACAACTTAATTTGAAAAAAATATTTTTTAAATCGCGATAACTATGTATTTTATTAATTTAACGTGTTTCATGCATACTTGCGCTATCAATATTATTTCTTGTAACATTTTGCTATTGCTTTTTAATCTCTAAAATGTATGTTGTACTAATTATGTATATTATTTTCATGCTATCCAACTTCCATCTTGCAACATAACTCAGTTAACGATAACTACTTTGGTAAGAAAACATTCTATATTCTTTGGATATTTGCATTATAATTTAACTGTAATTAGTTAAAGTTTTATGTTCTATTCATCATATGTATGAATTTTAACGTATGTGATAGATATAACGTAATTATTATATTAGCTACTTCTGAATGTAGAAATTCGAAATATATCAACGTCTTGTCCTCGCGCGCCTCACAAAGTTCGTCTCGGACAATAAACTCCTCCCCGACGAGCAATTCGGTTTCAGACCAAACCTCTCTTACGTTCACCAAGTCCATAGATTGGTCGAACACGTCCTCGCGGGATTCACGCGTAAAGGGAAACACGACACGGTCGCTCTTTTCTTGGACGTGGCGAAGGCCTTCGACAAGGTCTGGCACGGCGGCTTGGTATACAAGCTGTACGCCCTAAATGTGCTGGACAGGCTCGTCTCCTTCATCAGAGCCTTCTTGTCGAATCGCTCCTTCCGCTACCGAGCGGGGAGCGCTCTCTCCTCCAGCAGCCCCATCAGGGCGGGAGTTCCCCAGGGCTCCTGCCTCTCCCCCTCCTCTTCTCGCTGTACATCAGCGACATCCCCGAGAACCTTCGGACAAATCTCCGTCTTCGACCGGCCCGTCCCTTAGAAGGGCTCGGTTAAATACCTCGGGGTCACACTCGACCGCAGGCTCTACTTCGGAGAACATATCACTAGAGTGAGGTACAAGGCTGCCTACGCTTCGGGCAGACTTCATCCCCTACTCTGCAGCTTCAGCAAGCTAGCTCTACGTCAAAAAGTGCTTCTATACAAGACCTGCATAAGACTCATAATGACTTATGCGGGTGTTGTGTTCATGCACTCTTCTATGGCCAAAATGAGACCACTCCAAGTCCTCCAGAACCGCTTCACCCGTAAAGCTACGGGTGCGGAATAGTATCAGAGGAACGTCGATCTGCACGAAGATCTCCGTCTTCCTTCCATAGCGCAGTTCCTGCAGGACTGCGCTATTTTCTATTTCGACAAAGCCGTGCACCACTCGAATCCTCTGACCGTCCAAACAGCGGATTACATCCTGAATCCTAACAACTATGTCCTAAAGCGCAGACCTCGGAACGCGCTTCCCCCTTCCGACACTGATGATCCTAATCGGGGTCGGCCCGATGCACTGAACTCGTCCACTGTCGCAGTCAACACGGTAGCCGCCGCCGGCTCCTCTCACACGTGATTCGTCACTTTCCACACACGCCGCTTCCGCCACCGGTTGGGACGCCCGCCAGGCGCGCACATCGCGTACACTTGTAACACCCGTATCCCAGGGCGGTCCTCACCGTCCACAGTCCGCGACATAGGCAACGGTGGTCAGAGGGGGCCCGCGCCCTCCTCCGACGATCGAGTAGCTCGCGCCACCGCGACTCGGTTTTCGTACTCCGAGTACGAAATTAGGTTAAGGTACAGTTTATATATATAATTATCTATTGTATAGTCCTGAAGTTCATATAAAAATAATGGATATCTTTTTCCCCAACCTATTATTTTAAGTTGATTGGTATTTAATTGTCACGTGCTTAATTTTTTTTTATTATTCTGCAGGCAAGGAAGTTGAAAACCTGATTTTGGAGAATAACGAGCTATTAGCCACAAAGTTAGTTTATTCTTCATTTAATATTAAACATAGTTTAAACTTAACATCGAGTGTTAATAATTTTTAAGAATGAATAAAGAATTATTTGATGATAAAAATACGTTCTTTGTAAAGAAATTTTGATATCAAGTGCTTTTTTTAACGGTTTCATAAATTTAGTTTTGGTCATTACAAATTTTAGGAACGCTCTAAATGTAGTAAAAGATGATCTGATAGTCAAAGTTGACGAATTGACTGGAGAACAAGAGATACTCAGAGAGGAGGTAGCAAATCTCAGCGCTACTAGAGAAAAGATAAGGGAGCGTGTAACTCAGTTGGAAGAAGAACTCAGAAACTTACGGGTGAGTGTTAACTTTCATTTTTGTTTTCGATTAAGTTATGTAATCTTAAGAAATATTGTAATCACGTCTACTATTAGATACGATCCGCATGTTTGCGGGAAGTGTGCTGCGTAATACTCAGTCGTAGTCAATGTTCCACAGGAGCGGACCGAGAACCGACCCCTGTGGAACTCCGCAGGCGACGCGACGGCGTCTCAGACCGTCGCATCCTCCCCCCAGGACCATAACCTCACTGTCCTGGAGGTAGTCGGCCAACAGCCTTTGCAGATATTATGGCACCCCGTGATACCGGAGCGCCTCCTGTATTTTTCCATGCGGGGAGGCTGTTGAAGGCGTTGGCTATGTCCAAAGAGACAGCCAACGCCTTTTTCCTCTCCCGGCCGACCGCTTCCTGCGTCCACTCTTTGAGCCAGAGCAGGGCTTCCAATGTAGAGCGCCCCGCCCTGAACCCGTACTGGGCCTCCGACAGGTTAGGCCCAGTCTCCTCTAGGTGCCGGACGATACGGGAAGCGGTTATCCTCTCTAGGCACCTATCGGTCCTGTGTTATCCGCATCTAACAGTTTTCCGCTGTTTTCACCAAATCATCAGTCCATCATTTATTTCTATACCTAATAATATTCTTTTTACAGTCAACTGACTAAAATCCATGAAATTATTTGCCGGTCTCTTATTGTTAATGCCAAAAATTGTGCAAGGCTTACTATCTTTACTCCAGAGTGCAATGTATGAAATAATGATAGAAATTACAGGAATAAATGTTAAGTAGAAGGGTATAATTGCGAGAACTGGTATGAATGACCCTGACCCACAATACGCAGGCTAATGATTACTTACTACGTTTAAATACTTTGTTTAGATTAATAAGAAATCTTTATATTCTAAACTCATTGTATTTGAGCTTTACTATTGCCGTCATCTGTACAAATTCTTTGGTCCAATTTAGGAGACGATGAACACTAATGCTGGTGGGGAAAATGAAGATGAAGCCGATGTACCAATGGCGCAAAGGCGACGTTTCACCCGCGTTGAGATGGCTCGAGTGCTCATGGAACGAAACCAATACAAGGTATTTTTTTTTAAATAAAATGCTGCCTACTCATCACTATCAGGTATAACTTACCGGAGATTACAGGAACCGCCGTTGATTCTTTTCCGTAAAACAATAGTGTTCCACTTTCACTCTGGTTTGAAAGGTGTTGGACTTTGCAAAATTACTGGTGCAATTAGACTTAATATCTTATCTTCAGGTGATGAACATGATGTGGTTCAGTCTAAAAAATCCTTTTAGTGTTAAATTCAGATGAACATATTGTTTGACTTGTTGCTTCGGAGGAAGGAAAACCTTGTGCAGCGCGCCGGTCACCCACATACGTATAAGTCAGTTTTAAATTAAACTTTTGGTCCTCCATTTCAAAAAATGTTATGTATGTTTATTTTCAAAACAATATTCATGATTGTAGTCCCTATTTTGTAATATAATAACATTTGTAAAAAGTCTTTTAGTTTAGCTTATATTTTTAAACGAGCATTTGCAACTTAATGTCACGTTTCCACTCTACGAATCCAGCAAAGTGGCGTTCTTTGATATGAGTAATCTTGTTTTTGAGAACTGTGTAAGCCATTGTTCATTATTTTACCTAGCTTATATTAAACTATCTTTAAATTTGATTTCAGGAGCGCTTTATGGAGCTACAGGATGCTGTGCGCTGGACGGAGATGGTACGAGCCAGCCGTGTCGACTCTAACATGGACAAGAAAAACAAACAAAGCATCTGGAAGTTTTTTAGCAACTTATTCAAGTAATTTCTTTAATTATTATTAATTAGTAAACAGCATAACTTAAAACTTTTTTTACAAGTGACATAATTTTTATAAGTAAGATTTATTTATAGGAAGCGAAAGCCTTTAATTGAAAATGTTAAAATGTAATTTGGTAAAGGTACCTGCTGAGCGATGTTTTCAGTTTTTGTTAGTAATATTAATTTTCTGCTATCAAGGCAATGCGAAATACAATGGTTGAATATACGAAATGGATATTTTATAAATCAGTGACTATCGAATAGATTGCATTTTTCTCTTCTAAGTAGGTTAGGCAGCGCCAACAATTGCCACCAAAGAATAGCGTGTTCAGGATTGATACGCCTTGCAGCTATTGATATTACTAGAGCAACGACACTTAACGCGATGTTTCAAGGCGACGAGCATAATATACTTGACTAGTGTCACATTGTAATAGGCGGACGTATAACTTTCCATCCAACACTAACACATACAAATGTTAAAATTTTAAGTCTTTGGAGGCAAATTTCTTTGCAAGAGTCCTTTCAAATAGGGAAAACACGGTTGTGCCACCAAGCAGTACTACGCTTGTTTTGAACAAGATCTGACTAACGGATTTATAAGGATAAACCGTTTTGTCTCGTGGTATCGAACCCATAATGGTGCTTTGTTTTAGTATTTCGCCATAATGCGATTGACTTTTGTATTATAAAATATAAAGATCCCGCTGTGCCTACAATACTTTATCTGTTTTCGTTATGCGATTTGTTTTTAAAAAACTTGTATATGTGTATATAACTGTATGCAACGCTGTTAATGCTGTGCGTGAGTGTTATGAACCCATCATTATGAAATTTATATTCTATGTTGATGCTTTTTCAAGTGCTACCAGTAATATAGAAATACACGGCTGAATTTTAAATAATAAGTTTATAATCATACGATAATTTAAACTACTTTCATCACCATGGGCTGTTAATGTTCACTGTTGAACATATTTCTCCAAGTTACTCCCTGTTTAATTGTACTAACAATGTACGACTATGAATGCTGTTCCAGCTGTGAACCTATAAGAGTCAAGAGTTTACTGGGCCATCACCCTTTGCATCTACGTTCTCATTGTCAATTAAAACCTGAAATTGAGATCGACTGTTGGAGCTTTGTTAATAAAAAAAAAAACATCAAAAACATTCAATAGTATAACATATTGATACTTTAATTGAAATAATAAATTTAATGTGCTGTGTTGGTATAAGACCACTATTTTAAATACACTTTTGTTTTACAGAGGAAATGATTCGTCAGATTCTAATGAAATCTAAATAATGGTTATTTTTTAATTGATTTTGGCGTAGTTTTATTTGTAATTTATATATTGACGTTAATTTTTTTTAAAAGAATAATAGCAGTAGCGTATATATTTTATAAGGTTGTTATGATTTTTTAACTATGTTAGTTAGCTTTGTGTAGTAATATAACTAATGCGAAATAAACAAGTAAATAAATAGAACTTCAGTAGTTTTGAGAATAAGGCGCGAAAGGTCCGCGTCGGATGAGAAGGAAAGAGAGTCAGTTGAAAAGGTTACATATAAACTTAAACCTTTTTTTTATAATGTATTATTACAAAATAATACAGCTACATTTTGTGCAATATTTTTTTACACTGTTGAATTTATTTTTTATTAAATAGACGAGTCTGAAACTACTACTGCTGGTTATTTGCAATCAATATGTTTATATTTTAATCTATTTTTTAAATTTCGAACATTATGCAATGTTTCAGTTCAAGTGAACGACCTCAACGCCCTTTATCTACGCCGCATCTGAGAGCAGTCGCGGCTCCGCAGCCCGGCCTACCCCACTCCCGTACACAGGGCGACTTTCTCGAGACGCAACTCACAGACCATCACAGGAGACATGAGCGAAGCGAACAATTTCGACAGGTGATAACATTTTCTTTATATACATATCAACCAGACACATTAATAACTTAGTTGAATAATAATTGCTTTATAATTTTGTGTTAAAGTTTCTTGTTTTAACTTTTAATGGGGTTTATAGTAAGCAACCAAAAATAACCATGTTGTGTGGGAGAGAGGTTAGAATATTTTAAATTTTAATCTAATTCTTGCGTGTCGTAAAACGGAACAATTCCATCAAATGGATAGTGGGTATTCCTGTGACCAGTTCCGAGATACTGTTCACACTAATCCGCATATTAGGCGTTGCTAACACTTCTTTTTATGAGAGGAAAGGATCACCGGTGTAGATCAATATGCTGAAATAATGATGGTTAATCAATTACCTTACGTAACTTGTACTTCTTACTGTTTGGAACCTATTATAGTCTCACAATTTAGTATATTAAGAATAACGTGAGGCTGATTAAGTAAAATATTTTTTTTAAACTATTTCTTTTGATATAACATAAAGTAGATCTTCAGGTTTATTTTTTATTATCCAAAATGTACTGAATTATATAAAAAAATTGTTGTTTACCGCACAAATTATTGTAGAGTTTTTTTGTTCTTTTTGTGTACTAATTTTAAAAATAACTGTTATTGTTAGTTAATCTCATAATTTAATTAAATGATTTTTTCTCGTTAATATAATAATTTTTAATAACTTTAGAAATTCGTCTCTTGAGAACGACTTAAGGCTAATTCTGTAAAACATATTTTTTTGAACTGTCTCTTTTGATATAACAAAGTGATTCTTCAAATTAGTAACAGGTAAAAAATATATACAATAGATAACTTTTATAAAACCAAAATTGTCTTTGTAATTAAAACACTAACATAAATAAGGAAAATGTATATCAGCCTAAAAATTAGAAAATTGGTGTACACAGAAGTTGTCATTAGATACTTTCATAAGATCAAGAAGTTTATGAAAAGTATGTATACCATGACTATGCAATAATAGATTTTGAAAACCTTGTTGATTGTTAGACAAGAAAACTAATAAAATGATGAAAACAAGAAATATAAGTTTTTTAATGATTTAAGTAATAAATATTTTCTACCATGATAATTTTTTTATTTAAGTAAGTGCCTTTTAGTTCACTTTGAATTGTGAAAACATTTTTGACTTCAATAAAAAAGAACCTGCTACCATAATTGGTCTATTTAATAAGGCATATGAAAAAGTAAACAGATGACGTTATGACTGGTGTAACCTCTTTAGGTTCGAGCACATGTTCGCAAGGAAGATGGACGTACACAAGCTTATGGCTGGAGCCTGCCAGGGAAATGTGGACAGGTTCAAAAGGGGCCTAGTCAAAGTGTCTCCCTCTCATCAGGAGGTGTTCCAGTTCCTGTACCTGTATTTTGCAGGTAGTTACTAACGAATTATAAAATATGCGTACAAAACTTTGTTCCATAGACCGAAACATGTTTATAATTTTGTAAGCATAATTCGAAATCCTTGAGGTTATGACATTCACAATTATTTTGGTAATTTTTTTTTATAATATGATATGATATGGGACTCTAGTAAGGACACATTGTTATAAACGAGTGTGTCATTTACTATAAAATGAACATCCTCCTAGTTTCTAAAAAAAACATCGTTTGCTTTATAAAAATAGTCTTAAAGGAACACTTCAAATTATTTGCATTATTATCCCTTAACACATTACAGGATCAAAATTGTAGTAGCTCTTTTATAACATGAAACTAAAAAAATTATCTTGAATAATGTCAAGGAAAATTAATTATTGTTTTCTTTTTATTATTGAATAAATAATTTTGACTTTTTATAACTTTAAACAAATTTAAGTTTCACCAATCTATCGGTTAATGCAGAATTTGTGCATAGCTGAATTATTGAAAAATAATCGCAGAAATAGCAGGCGTTTGCTCCAGAAATATTTACAACGTCGACAATTAAAAATTTAAGAATATCATAAGCGTCAAACTAAGTTTACGTATTTCATCGCTTGATATAGGGGTTTTTATTAGTACCATTATCCCGACGTTTTATCCGCTTTACAGTAGTAGTGATCACGCGAGAACTGAGGTGACAAATCTTGATGTGCTATCATAACAAAGTACCTACAGATTTTTTAATTATTATGTACCGTCCAATCTATGCAGGATGTGAATATATTATGTTCGCGTAAATATAAGAATTCATTATTTAACTTAAAAACGCGCATAGTTACTAAATACGGCATGCTGTTAACTTATTTAAAACTATTATGTGCTATTCTTTTTGTCGATTTGTCGTGAAAAACTTATGCAGAAGCTAATATTGCGTTTCGAATGTACTATTATATATAGGTTTTATACAGCCATACGAAGGGTTCAAGTGACTCAACTTTGGCGCTATAATAAACATTTTTTATTTATGATATAATAAGTAGTTAGTAATTCTTAAATAATTTGTTACAGACCAATAGCAGAAAGTGAGCCACGCATGTCATTACTTTGCGCAGCAGGAGTGAATCTCAACGGGGGTTTAACCCCAGACGGTGGCTGCATGATTGGTGAGAGTGTCTTCTATGCTAAAGATGATAAAGCCGAAAACACAACGTGTTTAGGTAAACCATTAATACGGATATAAATATTCACTTTTATATTGCATCTAAAAGTATATTACTTTTAGATGCAAAATAATTTTTATATAAACTAAGTACACAGATAACATTTTTATGTTTTTGTCCCCATGGTCATAATTTTTTTTTTTTTTTAATTTATCAAGTAGTATTATATATTCAATGCAACAATATCAAAATAATTTAAAAATTTATGAACTGTTGATGGAAATATTCTTTTAGCATATAATTCAAACAAGACTCTATCCGTGCACTCGCCTGAAGTAGAACAGATTAACAGACAGTTGCAGTCAACTCAACTTACAAAGCATATAGAGAAGAACTTATCCTCACTGGTCTGGATTTGCTCCAGCACTCAAACAAAGGGAATTGTCATGGTTAGTGTGTATTATTTTTTACTACTTCCATACCTGAATGTCATAATTTACCAAAATATTTGCTGATGAGAGAGTATAATTACTATATTTAAGTGTGTATGAGATTCCGTGTTCTTTAACTCCACTGTCTTTAACAGATTATCGATGCGAACAATCCTGCGGAGGTGATAGAGTCTTTCTCGATTAGTGACAAGCACATCCTGTGCGTTGCGTCCGTGCAGGGCGCGTTGGCGGAGGATTACAATGAACATGAAGAACGGATAACCGAGAATGAAAACAAACGTCATTCTGTATGTAATCTTTATGAATGATTTGCCTTTATTTTGTACATTGAACATGAGATGTTGCTGTGTTATGCCCTCGTCCCGAGGCACACTAGATAACACCATGGCCAGATTATTTTTTTTATCAAATAGTAACCACAAATTAAGGATCGAATTCGTAAAAAAGATATTGATAGGAATGAAATCAGTTAAAAAACTCGGTCACAGCACTATATAGTCCTCACTCCACATAGTGCTTTCAGTGCATTAAGAATTCATTTTTTAATTTTATATTCAAATTAATAAAATGTTTGCAGTCATTATTCTGTGTGGGGAAAAGTGAGTCTACAGAAAGTCAAAATAACGGTTTCGCTGGTACAATGAACACAAATGGCACTGGAGAAAATGGGGAAAAGGAAGTCATTGTCGGAAGCGCGCGTCTTGTAAGTGAAGTAGTTTTTCAACGACACTTTCTTATAATTTTTTATCCCGTCTTATTTATTAATGACATTTCACAATTATTTTACAATACAGTTCTAAAAAACTCTTGTTATTTTGCAACTTTTCAATATATTACAAAATAAGTTGTAAACTCATGAAAATACTTTATTATAGCCATTATTTCAATCTGTTGAAAATAGGCATCTATAATCGTCTGAACTAATATTTTTGAAACAAAACATTCATGTTTTTTATCATTACCTTACATACCTAATCGATTGTAAATTGTTGTGTAAACCATATTACTTGACGAAACGAATTGTTCGCGCCGGTTGCAACCATGTTTAACGATGTGGCGCTAGTTTGTATGATAAACATTACACAACATAATGCTCTCCTACCCCTCAAATTGTGGCACAGTAAGGTTTGTGCATTTTTTATTCGAGGCTTAAGCTCTGCGCTAGCGCTTACCTAGATGGTGTCCTCCAACAAACGTTTATCACATGTAGATAGATTATATAAGAACATCTATTTTGATTCAATAGTTAGATGTTAATTAAAAAATGTATGTTTATAGGTTCAAGCTACTTTATTGACCCCTCCTGAAACTCCATTAAAAGAAACAGAGATGCAGAAAAATGAAACGTCCAAAATTAATGATGAGGAAGATGTTAATTCGACGGCTTCTGACAGCCCACAGCTTAGCACTACGTCTACCGATGTATCTGGTAAGGGAAGAGTTTGTATGAGATGTGTACAATACATATGTAGACATGTTCTTATGGTATTTCAGAAATTTATAAAAATCAGTTATTTTATCAACACCTTTGGTTGCTACCTTCTTCAATACAAAGTAATAGTATGTAAATTAATAAAAAAATGGCTTAAATTTTAGGCCTGTATTTAGTAATAACTGTAGAGATGAGCTTTCTTTTGGTTTATTCATTCCTTCTTGGTTTAGATCTTTGTAACCAAAGGAACTCCAACACTAGATACAATCCAAAGCATACTATAACATTTAATACATTTTATGCAGAACATCGAAACGCTTCGCCTGAGCCCGGAGTTGACGCCTTTGCGCAGGAACAGTCCAACGCAGAGAATCGCGGCAACGTTGCCCAAAATCGCAAAATGTCCACCCTGATGGCGACCATATGGCTTGGTACCAAAAGCGGTAACCTGTACGTGCACTCTGCCATGGGCAACTACAGCAAATGTCTCGCCAGGCAAGTTCCTCATTTTGTTTTCTATTTAATGTCAAGTAACCGAATTAATGCAACATCTAATCTTAATCGACAGAACTAAATACAGCTTTTTTTATCGTCATTTCAGTATATAGTCGCCCATTACAAATAATTTTGCCTCTCCTATCTCTATAAAGATTTTTCTACCTAAAAGTTTAACGTTTTGGCAATTTGTAATGTCTATATAGTCGCTTACATTAATATTGAGACCCTGTTTCGGTATAAACGGTACCTGTTGTGGAGTTTGGATAGTGGTAGAGCATTTTTTGTACTGCCTGGCTGGCTAGCTTCCATCATCAATATATATTGTAATTTTACTGCAGTAACAGTGTTTGTTTTACCTTTGTCTCAATGTCAGAGCCTGAGTGTTCTGGGTGCACGCTTTACGTCTATAGCCTCATTTTTACTTAACACTATGTGAAATTAAAGTTTAGGGATTACTCTTGAGTCTAAATTAACCAACAATTGGTCTAGTTCGTTAACTAACGATTGTTATACTGTTTACAGCGTAAAACTGAACGATGCGATACTATCGATCGTTTCATGCGCGTCGCGTTGCATGGTCGCGCTTGCTGATGGTACAGTGGCCATATTTTCTCGTCTCACCGACGGGCAGTGGGACTTCACGCGGTACTGGCTACTTGTTCTCGGTGATCCTAAATGCTCTGGTACGTTTAATCAGGAATACTAGAAATTTATCGTGTAATAATGTAAAGAAGCCTTTCTATTAGAATAAAAAAGTACTTTATTTTAAAGGTAAGAAGTGAAGATGGTTCAATTTAACTGTGTACTTACTAGAGCCGCAGGTACAAGTACGAGTACTACTGTGCTTCAATATTCCTGTGCAGGAAACATCGCGTGGGTGATATCTGCCAATATATGGCGCCATGGCTCTATTTTTGTAAGCCGAGGACTCGAATCTATAAAATAATATTGTATATCTTCAGTGCGTTGCTTAAGCGCCGTCGGTTGCACGGTGTGGTGCGGTTACCGGAATAAGGTGCACGTCGTTGACCCGCGCTCGCGGCAGCTTCTGCATACGCTTGAGGCTCATCCTCGACAAGAAAGCCAAGTGCGCCAAATGGCGTGCGACGGAGACGGAGTTTGGGTAAGACGTTGATAAATCGAAAATTCCCCTTTATTTATACATTTATTGTGACAAACTAAACCTACACGGTTTTCGTGATGTTGTCCGGTTACAAACTATAAACGCCTGTAACACTAGACATATGGCTGATGTAATTTAACAATGTGAAGCTAATAAAGACGATATACACTGCGCTTCATTATGTTCGTCGCTTTAAGTGTGTGACCTCCAGGCTGATTTTGGCTACGGTGACTGATTCAGTTATTTCGTCTTTCATGCGACCTCATGTAGCTGACATAGCTAATTTTATTAGAGACTGTCCGCGTACACTTTGGACACGTTAATATTCCAATTCTATAGTTATAGTTAATCGCCACAGGTGGTCGGGCTTTTAATTCCTCCCGTCTGATGTCAAGATCATGTCGCCGGTGCTCCCCAAATATCTTCATCTTGTTTTTCACAAGAGATCTGCACTCCGTGCGATTAGAGGCAAGGCTTTCCCATAACGAGGGGTTAATACCACCCTTTTTCATATATTGCTTAAACACATCCTTGTACCTCAGAAACTGACCGCCATGCTTACGCTTGCCTTCTTCAAGTTCCGAGTAAAACATGCGTTTCGCCACTCGCTGCTGCGCCATTCGTGAAACATGTCCACACCATCGGAGTTGCTGTTTCATAATCAAAGCTTCAATCCCAGAAAAAGTAGCTTTTTGCAACACTAACGTATTAGGTACCCGATCTGTCCATTGAATTTTTGACATTACTTCTGTTTTATTGACATTAATTTTTAGGCCGAATTTGCAACATGACGCGTGGAAACGAGACGTAAGCCTCTGCAGGTCTTCGGAAGAGTCCGCGACAAAACAAAGATCATCCGCATACTTAATCTCAGTGATAAGCATATGTGTCAGCTTACTTCTAGCCTTAAATCTCACCAGATTAAAGAGACCGCCATCAGTTCGGAATCGAAAGCGAATGCTCTCAGCAGAATCCTGCAGGGCATCTCTAATTATCACAGCAAAATAGAGTGCGAATAGTGTAGGTGCTATAATACAACCCTGTTTAACTCCACATGTAACAGGGAAGATATAAGTAGTATAGATTTTTCGCCATTAATAGTGACACAACATTTCATATCATTGTGCAGCAGTATTGTAAGCCGTACAAATTTCTCCGTGCAACCCAGTCGTTCCAAAACTTCCCAAGAGCATCTCGAGGCACACTGTCAAAGGCTTTTTCAAAATCAACAAAGCAAAGATACAAACATAGTCGCCGCTTTAAGAAATAGGATGTTAAGTATGATTACTCTAGTACTCCTCAGGGATCCGTTCTCTCTGCAACTCTTTTCTTGCTGTACATAAATTATCTGCTCATACCCGGAACCTTTGTGTACGCTGACGACAGCACAGTTGTAGAGATACATGCTGAATGAACGAGCCGGTGGTAATGAGGTACGGCTCGCGAGAGAGGCCATGGTGGAGCGGTTAAATTTCACATTACAGGCGATCTCTAAATGGGGCGATGCCAATCTTGTGAGGTTCAATGCTATCAAAACACAGGCGTGTCTTTTCACAGACAAAAGGAGCCAGTTCACCTTGGCTCTTACTTTTCGGGGTGTGTCCTTGGAAATTTCCGACTGTCTCCAACTATTGGGGGTCGAGATCTCGACTAAACTTCGGACAGTTCATTGAGTCCAAAACTAGAATAGCAGCAGAGAAACTGGGGATCCTTGCCAAAGTGCAGCAGTATTTCACTCCAGGACAACTTTTGACTTTACATAAAGTACAGGTCCGGTAGTGTGCGGAGTACTGTTGTCATATTTATTTATTTATTTATTTATTCTTTATTTGCACGATTACAACAAAAAGGAAAAACATTTTGTACATGAGAGACAC
>DWLS01002338.1:0-18361 GCA_018246255.1 Pachliopta kotzebuea | reverse complement strand
CAAATAACCGCCTCGCGCGGCCCCTTCTTCCGCGGCGGAGCGGGGCCGAGTGCGCATCGCCCTCCCGGACCCGCTCCACGGCCTCCTTCTGCGACATTACCTCTTCGCAGAAGGAGGCCACCGTTTGCCACGAGCTCTCGCTGTCGAGCATGGCGATGACCACACTCGACAGCGACAGCTCGGGAGCCGGGAGCCGCAGCGGCGAGCGCTCGTGGCTCTCACGGGGGGCACTCTACCAGAGTGTGGAGCGCCGTGTACTCCGGCGCTCCGAATTATTACGTACTAAGGCCAACTATTACCATACTTAGTTAACCTGTTCAATCGAGATTAAATCAAAATTCATCAAACAATCTACGATATCATTGTACATATGTCTTAATTTCTGGTTGACTTTTAATCAACCGTGGTAAATTACCTGTATAAGAATCTTGAAACATTTAACAGTCACTAAAAAAAGGCGCAAAAGGTATTTATTAGTTACAGAATGTAATGACTTAGCTTATTATTATTCCGCATCCAGCTAGGTGAAATAATTCCCAGCGAAGCATGAATAATAGATTAGACCCCCAACTGAAGATTAATCTACCGAAGCAATTAGAATATTTATGCAGTTTTAAATGAATATTTAAGCTAGAAACTATTTTTAACGAGCGGCGTTTCTCATATAAATTAGATAGCATTGTGTGCTTTAGGAGCGTATTACGTAAGCTATCGCTTTTAGATTTATAAATATCCATATTACTTTCGCATCTCTTATTTTCTTTTCAATATACTACAAATATTACATTTTTTGTTTACATCAAAAAAAGCTTTTTTTTATATCCTATTTATTATTACTTTGACTTCATACTTACATACTTACAAGAAGTCATTATCGATAAGGGTGAAGTAGTCCGTCTTAAACCGCTAGATAAAGAAATAATTGTATATATTCTCGTCATTTATTTAGAAACAGCGCTTTTAATAAAAAAGTATATTCTTTTAAGTTCATTAATTTATTACCACTAGTATATATATAAAATTGGAAATAAATTATTGTTTGTTCTAAAGGTCACGGTAGTGGCGGAGGAAGTATGTACATGTGTTTGCTGGCCCCGCATGAGACTAGAGCGCGTATTACGACATCGGCCTGCGCTAAAGGTTGTGCTGGATTGCCTTATTGGTAAGTTAATATAAATAAATCTTGCTATACTATTATAACATCTTAATAAAACTTTGCAAACGACACTTGTTCTTTCAACTTTTTTTTTTGGAATTTACTGTATAAGCACAACGTGTTAATAATTACAATATTTTAAAGTACTGCTAATATACATGTATCCGTACCGTACCGTACAGGGAGTTCCTTGAGGGAGGTCTAAATAGGAGTTTACTAGCCCTTTAATATAATACAAATTTTCGTATAGTTACTTACACGCCAATTTTCACGAAGTAACGACATTTTAACGACTGGATTATTTACACGTCTCAAAAAGTATTGAAGTATTTGTTATTAAAATTCATTCGTTAATACTGCGAATAATATTGGAATGGATGTATAAATTATGTAATTTACGTAATTTCTTTAAATAATTATTTTCATCTCCTAAACTTTCTTCAGAAGCCTGTAGCGTAAATTGCGCTTGAGAATTAAGACGTGTTTATTGATGGATTTTCAACGGACTTCTTTAAATTTAATTATTCATTAAACAATTTTTTATCAGTTTGGTATACTTTCTTGTAACACATTTTATTATTTCTGTGTATTTAGCAATTGGTTTTGAGCACTAGAGTCGATGTTACAGCGAGTGTAATTTCTCATAAAATGTACGTATTATCCCGCCATGCCCTTTGTTGCATTTACTATTTTCGCGCGGAATTAATATTAAGTAGTATTTACATGCTACTGAAAAGTATTATAGAAATTAAATACTAAATGGCAATTTTTCACCCTTACAATTACAGGGAAAGATATTACTCATAAGTTGTATTCCGTGAGCGAAGGCCTAGGTATTGCGGGTGCAGGAGAAAGTGAGAGTGGACCTTCCCATCTGACGCGATCGGCTAGTGTCGATGCCGTTCACGAAGGGACCCGAGGTCGTCTAAGGAGCCTCGCCTGGCGAGCAAGAACAACCACACCTAAAGGTAATGTCGTACACCGGTAGTTATACTTAAGCAAAAGCCGATTTTGTATGTTATTCATGTCATTATCACCGCAAGAAGCTTTCTGTTGAACTGATATGATAAAATTGTAAAATTTTATTTAGGTTAGATACCTATTTATAAACAATTGCTTATATAAAAAAAGTAAATATTTTCTGTTCTCAAACTGTGTATAAAAGGTTTCGTTATGCCTTTTGTAATATTTTAGGATACATTCAGAAAATTATAAAACAACATTTCAGGGACTTCCTATTGGCAGCCCGTGGTGGCACGCCAGTTCCTACGTCAGTCTCCATTTGGACGCGCAATGCTCCCTCCTCGATTGCTGTCACAAGCATCGTCAGCAAGCTTACAACCTCCGTCGAATCGCCGGAGAGAGGTCAAGTTTGCGGAGACGCCAATTACTACTGAACCGCAAGTGTGACGTGGGCCGCGGCTCCAGCCAGAGCTGGTGCCGCTCGTAACCACACCAGTTTCTCCATCAACTACAACCACAGCTACACTCGCCCCCACACCCATATTATCTCCCTGACACCTGCCTTTACCATTCGAGCGAATGAGACCTCCGTACATGACAGACTTTTAGATGCATTTAATTTAATAAAATGAGGCAATAACTAACGAGGACAAGAAAACGCCTTAGTTAATAAAAATAAGCGCCGTGAAAAAGTAATTTTATATTGCCTGTTTAAAAAAAGAGCTTCCTTTTAGTACAGTATACAAGTATAACATGAAGCTTGATTATGAAAATAAAAAAATGTTGATTGTGTTTAAACTTTTAGCAACAATTGTGAAGTGGCAGTGACACATCGTAAAGTGATAATGATAGTTATTTGTTAAATTTTCTGAGTGACAAAATAATATAAATTGTAATAATTGTGTGACTTGTAGGTTTATATAGTTAGATTAAAATGTATTTTGTATTGTATGTTGCATTAAAAATAAAACAGCTCAAGCGTTGTAATAGCTCTACACTACGTAATAATGAAATCGGTATAGAACTGAGCGCTGCCGACACAAATTATCGAGAGAAAACTAAAAACCACTAATAGCTGTACGCGATTAAAAAAATAATTTTCCTAATGTATGCAAGAATGTCAAAGTATTGTAATGTTATAATGTAATTGTTTATTAGTTATAACTTGTATATTAAATGTGTTAAATTCGTATTAAAAGTAATAGTTACTGCAAGGAATCGTATTCTGTATGTTGATCATTAAAATGTATCTATTTTCGTGTTCCTTGTTCTAGTCACGTAATCCATATAGTCACTTAATTTGTAATTGCAGTTATTAAGTAATTTAAATGTAAACAATGTTATTTTCTTAGACCTAGTCAACGCTTCGATCATGTATAATACACAATGTATTAGCACCAAACTTTCTCCCAGATTTTTTTTTGAAAATTTAATGACAAATGTTGAGGCCTAAAAAAATTTAAATACTAGTTCTATTTTAATTTTAACGTTTCAATCTCAATACATACATTTAATTTCAAAGTTATGTCAATCATAAAGCTTTTATCAAAAGTCTCATAAAAATAAACATTAGTAACTTTGTACACTTATACATTTCACATAAGCAATACGTTACAACGAATATTGTCTTATGGGATAATAGTTGACCAAATGTGAATTGTCGTAAGACAAAAAGTTTTAACTCTACATAGATGTTTTAATTTTTTTTTTTCGAGGCGTCACTTTTGTCTAAATTTTTTGATTCGTGGATACCAACATAGATATTTTTTTGCTGTAGTTATTTAATTTTTTAAATTACTGTTGAATTTTTTCTTATTTTCGGAAAACCTTTGCTATTAAGTTATGTATTATATACAAAAAAAAGTGAAAGTACCTTAAAATTACTTGATTTTGATTCAAATTTTCGATACAATTTGAACTATCTTCGCTTATATTATTATAAATATTAATATCTTTAAGGTTACTGGGTGGTTTCGGTTTTGTGGTAATTAGAACTGTCTACTACTTATATGTACTATTTAGATGTCTTTTCGCAAATGAAAATAATAAAATATTACACGTCGGTGTTTAGTTGTTGTTGCTATGTTACTATACAATGTCAATTTAGATGGACAAATAGTGCCCATAATAATATAAGCCAAAGTATCGCTTCCACATTCAATACGTAATTCTGGAATCAATGATTCAAGAAAATGAAAACAAAAAAATCATACGCAAATTATACTTATTTATTTGTGAAGATATATGTACACTCGGTTGTGTCTTGATTTAAAGATACCTTTCGAAAAGTACAATACATATCGTTCAGCGCCATTTTCTTTACTTCTGTTTAATATTTTGCATACTGTGTCAACAACATATTAACGCTTTATCATGTACAATATAATAAGTTTACTATCCAAACTTATTACTTTGTTTTTTACATTTGATGACTCTTAAACACGCTAATTATTTAAAGTATGAGCGAATTATAAACTGAAGTGGAATGTTGTGATAAAGATATCTTGACAATTGGAGAAAAATTATAAATTTTGTATCATTTATCAATAAGGTACTTAAGGCTGGAAACCTGTACTCACAATGTTAACTTAAAAAAATTAAACGTGTAGGCCTTGCTCTTATATATTTAAACAAGGGAAAAGGCTAGTGAAATTTTGATAACTTAATAACATCTAGATTTGACAAAATAAATTGATAAGGTAAAACATAACATTTATAATTACAGCATTTTGTGTAAACAACACCTGTACGTCGAAAGCACGTGTATATTGTTTACACAAAATTATATTTGAAAGCTTTTTGAATCGTGTACTTTTGTCATACATGGTTTTATAAAACCCAGCAAATTAACAAATTTAATAAAGGGTTAAAAGGGTTGCATCCTAGCAGAACTTTGGTCGGTTTTATTGAAAGTTTGTATTGCATATAGACATTATCAAAGAACATTAGCTCCGCGCAGTTTAAATCCTCCAGAAAAAAAAACTATTTTTTAAATATTGTATTAACGTAACTAATTATTGCTTTAAGATTCATGTTAACAGATAAGTTATAGACACACGAAAAAATAAACCAAGTACTACTTTACATGATATACGAATTTTAATTTAATCAAATTCATAAATTATATATAATAAAACCTGTATCGTTAATTATATTAAAGATTTTTACAGACGCTTATACATATTTTATCATCATCATCATCAAGTGCCTTCTTAAAACTAAAGTTTGTCGTACAGATTCAGAGAACTACCATTCTGCTTATTATTACACTTAAGTACATTTATTAGTATAAATGTGATTAACTCTCAAACATTTTTTTGACTTTATCATCTTTAGCTTATACTGTTTTGTTTTAATTATTTGTCAATTATTTAACGGTTACTATGTTATTATGATTGCATCACGTTTTAATTTTTTTTACTGTTAGTTATAATACGTCTTTTTTTATTTTTCTGAAGAAGTTTTAAAATTTATTCATGCTCCAAATTACAAGGTTTGCATATTACTTATTTAAAAAAGATAGTTATTTTTATCGTGATTTTTATAGTAGGTAACCACAGCAATAAATTCCCGAGACAATTACATAAGATATAATACACCAAAGTTTTGCAATTTTTTATAATATACTCTTTTTTTTATTTCTCCTTGATTTTGATAACAATTTTTTTTATTAACAGATGAATCGTAAGAAATTACCGAGAGAAAATGTCATCACATTGACTTATGCAATTTTCGCTACCTCTCAAACAACAAAAGACTAATTCATCACTTTGTAGCTTCAAATCTCTTAGCAATGCTAAACAGTAATAATGCCTTAAGTCCTGTTTTACATCGAAACAATATAATAATTGGGAACTTTTCTCATTATTTGCAAATCGTGGTGGATATGTAAAGCTTGGATTAATTATCAAATATAAAAATAATTATAGAACTTTTCAGTTTACCAAACTAAAAGTGGTACTTGTTTTCACTTTAAAGACTAATATATTTTAACCGTCTTCCATGTACGTTAATAACTTTTACAAGCTTAACTTCGTGTTGTGGTTTCATAACATGTTACCCTTCCAACAATTTTAATAGCAACTAGAAATTATTATTCCTTTAATTTAATTTATGATATAAAACTGACACTTATTTTATACTATATGCTTTCATTCCAGTTATGTGGAATATTTTTTGTATTTATAGACGATTGTTTTTAATTTGTACAAAAAATTTTTGTGACATGCTTTGTAGTAAAGCCTGTCTCAATAATACAATATTAAAAAAATTATGCAATATTTTGGTGTTCAAACACACATTTCATTACTTATAGCTAATATCGTATTTATACATGGCATGTTTAAGTTAATAATAACAAAAAAAATTATTATTGTAATACGTTAAACGGCTGCAGTTTAAGAACACCTGTTATAATATACAAACATTAAGAGTTAATACAAGTTTAGAACTTTTTTTACCTTTGATGTAATTGGACAGTTTTATCTCGAGTTCTATAATTAACTGTACGGAAATTTTAAAAATGAATACGTGTCGACTTTTCGGTGCGGCGTACACAAATATTACTTTGCAAACAATGCACAAAGTTGTTTATAATTTACATTAGTACATGAGTATATACTAAAATAAATGTAAAATACATACAATATCTGCATTACTTAAACTTTTATGACATTCATAGTAATTGTAATGTACTTTATATTTTTTTTATTTAAATATTGCAATTCTTAGAGGGGATTTATTGCATTTACACAATGCTTTTTGGATACATGTATTTCATGATTCTATCCCATATCCTACTAATATGTTCCCTTTTTTGGCGTGCTTTCGTGCAGAATGGGATGTCATTATTTCGTCTTAATTAACAGACACCTTTGTGTATGACATGATTATTCTCATATTAAACATTTTATTGAGTTAAAGCCTTTAGTTACGAATGCTATGGGCAACTACTAGTTGACTAAAAGTTGAATATGTGTTTTACTCGGCCAATACTAAATAAATTTTATTCATGACAGCTAGCTAGCTACAAACAGATTTTTTGTGCTCATTTCCAATAACTTACTATACAACTGATATATAAGGAACGCTATTAAATAATGAACAATGCACAATTCTGCCGTCTGAATTCACATTAATAAAATAAATGTTGTACAAAAAGTTATCGAGGCAGAAAAAATGTTAGCGGAAACACTAAATAACGCCTCTGTGATACACGTTAGCAACTTAGGATAGTAGTCAATGGTTAAATATTCTGTATTTTCTCACGATCAAATAAGTACAAGAACATCGTTGTTTCTGCGACTCGACGCACATAATATTACCGTTATCGATAATATATTATTGTATTTATTCACTTTATTAACATGTTTATTATGTCTTTAATAAAAACAATTGCTTAATTTTATGTTTTTCTTTTTCACATACTCTGTTGTTAATATCTAAAATGATAATCACTTTATTATTGCTTAATTCACATTCACAAGAGATTAATTAGCCATATAATTTTGTACCATTTTTCATTTCGGTTATATAAACTACGATTCATTATTCTTTTTTGCTAAATGATAATACTTTATAAATTTATTATAAAGATATCTCTTACAAACAGAAATTATGTATGTTTCAATGAAAATACCTTGGAGGTAAGATAAACTCAGGTATAACCGTTGTATCTAAAAAGGCAACAGTTACTGCGATAGCACACATTTTCTATTTCAATCCAATAACAAGAACTCTAGCACACTATTGACACAAAAAAGTTTCTGGCATTTTTAAACTATTTAACGGGCGTTAGGTAGTATATGTACTACCTGTAGTCTCGGATCTCGAAAAGGACTAAGGTAAGCCCTGTCTTTTGTAGAAGGCGACTAAGAGAGTTTTCGGGTTCGCGGTCAGTGCAGGTAGGTTCCCTTACTATCTACTGAATGAGTTCGGGGCAGACGACGAGCAGGCGGCATAGGAGCAGTGCAAGGAGATACAGGTGAGTTCCATAGGAGATCCCGGGGCCTTCCGCAATGTATCGAGGATGACCACTGAGAGGATTTTAGTGCGTATAAATCCTGCATAACCCTGACTTCCTCTTTAGAAGTAGGATAGGATATCTTTCGAAGATTTCGCCTGCGACAAAATAAAACGAGGTAGAGCACAGAATAAATGCTGCAGAACAAGCGATCTGTGTAACAGTGGCTCAGCTCCATAAAAACTCAGAGCAAATCATGTAGGCCGCACCACCACTTTTGTTGTATAATTACCGAAGTAATATGCTCCATATCTCAAAAAAATTTTATGGTGTTATGTTCCTCAAGTATAATTTGGTTATACTTTTTCTGGATAAATATTGTGTGAACACTTGTTACTATTAAGAAATAACACCCGAAGCTTTAGATTCTTCAAAGAATGTATGGTTGTACAACTATGCCTTTTTATAAAGTAAATTAATAATTAAAACTGATAACAAAGTTTTTTTCGATTTCTAATATACCTATGTAATCGGTTACTTTTGGTATTAACATAATTATACAAACGGTAACTCACTACATTAACAATTTAAATGTCGTCGGCTACGTTTTCATACATTATTTAATATAATAATAAACATGATAGTGTTATGTAGGAAAATTTCTGTTTTACATTAATTCTCTCCAACTTAACTTTTTTGTCGTCAGTTAAAGACAAATTTATTAATGATAGTTATGAAATAAAAAATGGTAAATAAAGAAACCTTTATTTTCCATTTTTAAATTTCATACAACGCCTCAATTATTATATGATTGTAAATGTTCAGCAAATCGTCAAATACTTGTAACACAAAAATATCAATAATTACAAAGAAAAAATTATAAGATAAAAGAAGGAATAAATAACATTGAATCTTTTTAAGGTCACTTTCGTTTGCGTTAATATATTTGTCATCGTCGCATGAGATTGTTGCTTCAGCTAAACCTTGACCTCAAGCTGACCCGTTGTTAATGTTTCTTGAAGCAAAATATACAGAGAAATAATACTATTATAGTTAAAAATGTTAATAAATGCTGCAAACGTTGATAATTTATTCCGATAGCACGCAGTACACTCGCGAGTCATTGGTCGAATGCCCGCGTCATGTTGCTCTACGTAATATCTCTCTAAGATTTAAAATATTTCATTCATATTTAAATTAGATTTATATAATGGCGTTCGTTATAAGAAGATGTGTAAACAATTTGCGAAGTGTAAACAAATGCAAGAATACGTATTTGTTGCTGCAAACTGTGAGTGCCTTAATATAAATAACCTATTAAGTTAATAAATTGTATACATGTCAGTTATTATTAGAGAAATTTTTAAATAGTTTATTTATTGAATACATTTCAAAAGTCATTTAAAAATTATCTTTGATTCTTTGAATTTGTGTTCGTTTCTAACCCGAACCTCTTTTACTTCCATATATACTTCGTCAACCGGTATTTGAGTAATTCGGAGCCGGTTATAATATACACATTTGTGTTCACTACACAAAAACAATATTCGATTCTGTTTTTATTATTACACTGGTAAGCAGCTATATCTTCTAAACTGTAAGAGATAACAAAAGATAAAACACATAAGTTAGATATCGTAATAAAACAACAAACACACGAAGGAAATTAATATTACTCTACATCTGTTATTCTATTTAACTTAATAAACAATGAAATGTTTGACAATTGCTAATTTTTACGTTATTAATATATTTTGAATGTGAAATTGTTACTTTATACTTGTGTTTTTATCTACAATAGCTCTATGCTCTGCAATGGTTTGAATGGGAAAATATATAAGACAAAACTATTAGCGCTGCAACAAAACTATTGTTTCTACTTTTCTTATTACAGAAGAAACACACCTCTCTCACGGCATCTTGTAATAGTTTTAACAAATTTGATTATTCTCATCATGTTGAGGACAGAACAAGTAACCAGAGGCTCCTTCATACAACAAATACATTAAAAAAAGTTGTGGCATTCAAATTATCAGACATTGGCGAGGGAATACGGGAAGTTGTCCTTAAGGAATGGTGAGACAGTTAAAATACTGTGAGAATGTTGCATACTTACATTTGTCATTTGACTAAATCACAATTTTTGTTTTGTAAATGATCGAAACATAATCAAATTAATGAATGAAAAATAATCAGAAAAAATTAATTAAATAATTTTTGTCATATGTGAATTTAATAGACCGACGATAATACATAAAATTGCTAATATTATGACGCTAGTTGTAGCTGAGACTATATCATACAACACTATCGTTTAGTGCGCCCATCTTCTTTGACCAATTGCAAAGTGATATTAAGCAACAAGATCTTAAATAAAATAATCGTCACTAATAATACAAGATAAAATAACGATTACATCATCTGCAAATAAAACAGTTTATACAATTTAATGGATAATATTGTAGTTTATTGGATAATAACAGTAACTTATAATTCAAGAACAAATCAATTCTGAAATAAACCTTTAAAAGCTAAGTAATAACCAATTTTTTGTACTAGGTACGTTAAAGTAGGAGACAAAGTACAGCAGTTTGATAACATTTGTGAAGTACAAAGCGACAAGGCAACAGTAACAATTACTAGTCGTTACGATGGTGTTATTTCCCGAATGTACTATGAAGTGGATCAGATGGCCTTAGTTGGACAACCATTAGTTGACATTAATATAGAAAACGCCGGTGACGAAGGTGAGGTAACTATTTATTTAATAACTTTAATATTCAGATATGTAAAATGAATATAAAGTATTTAAAGAACACAAGTCGTATAAAAGAGTTTTTTTCTTTTTTACATGCATTAAGAGTTTTTAAGAGTCTAGTGATCAGTACAGATATTAAACTTTAAAAAACCTTTTCATAATATAATCAATGAATTAAAATGTGCAAGCACGAAGTAAGTTCTTAAGACAACTCGATAAAAACTTTTTTAAATCTTTTAGGTGTAAACGATTAATTTTTTTTTACAATGATTTTTTTACACATTTTTTTGAGAACGTATCTACAAAGTGAATTGTCCTAAAAATAAATAACGTGTTAAATGATACGATAATAAAAAAGGAAAACTTATTTAATTCTTTCATGTGAATTCACTGTGCAATTGTTATGTTTATAGAAATTTCTTCAGATTCCGACACAGAAATACATGATGAATCTCCTGTTAAAGAAGTTAAAACAAGTCAAAAAAGCAAAGTACTTACTACACCTGCTGTTAGAAGAATTGCAGCTCAATTTAAAGTAAACATAAAACTTTATTTTTAAGTATTACACTTATGCACATATTAAATACTATACTTCTTTCAGGTAGATTTAAGTACAATAAACCCTACCGGAAGAAATGGGAGAATCCTTAAAGAAGATGTTTTATCACATCTTAATATCACTTCAGATAAATCGAATGAAATTCATGATGTACCCTCCCTTAAAGCAATTCCAATGCCAATATCAGTAACTGAAACTAAAAGAGAAATGATTTTAGAAGACAAAATAATACCAATTACAGGATTCACCAAAGCCATGGTCAAAAGTATGACAGAAGCAATGGTAACTATTAAACAGGTTTTTATTATTAAGGAGTACGTATGAAGTCCAAATTAAATTATTTAATATCCCACTTTATTTTTCATATGTTCTCTTCCTTAATTTATACATTTTACTTGAAAGGAATAAATCTTAGTTGAAAATAAAATATAGAGAAATTTTTCATTTACGTCATTGTAAATTAAACCATAAAGTTGGTATCTCCAAGGTTTTGACAGCAAATTCATGTACAACTTCCACGGTTACATTAACACGGCAAAATTTTGTACTTTTATAAGTCTGAAAATAATTATCCTAAGAGCTCTTGGTGAACAATATGGTGTAATAAGGTAATCTTTATAGTAATAAAGACTTGTTTTGTGATTCACAAAGTGTCGACTTTTTAAATTATACAACATATTAAAAAATTACAGAAAATCCCACACTTTGGTCTTAGCGACGAGTACAACATAACAAATTTGGTACAAGCCAGAGAGAGTCTAAAATTAATTGCACAGGAGAAAGGAATAAAATTGACATATATGCCAATTATTATCAAGGCCGCTTCTTTAGCCCTTGCTGCATATCCTATACTTAATAGCAGTCTAGATAGTTCATGCGAAAACATAATTTATAAAGCGAATCATAATATAGGTGTCGCAATGGATACACCTTACGGTTTAGTAGTCCCCATCATTAAAGTAAGTAATTATCAAAAGTCTTGTAATGTTATAGATTGTGTAGTAATGAAAGTAATAAACTTTAAACAAAATTTCAGAAAGTCCAACACAAAAGTATTCTTGAAATAGCAATAGAACTTAACAATTTACAAGAAAAAGGTTCAAAAGGTCAACTTGGACTCAGTGATTTATCAGGAGTAACATTTACATTATCAAATATAGGCAACGTAAGTTCTTTTTTTTATTTGTTTATCCAAAGCAGAGCGGCGCTAGTTAAAATAATAATCACGGCAACACATTATGTTGATGTTTTTTGATATCCCAGTTGTTTCACTATTTACAACAAACCAAACAATTCCACCGTCAATATCAAATCCATTTTATTTCTATCCCGCTTTCTTAACGTTTATATTCAAACGCCATTATTTCTTTACCCTGTTACCGATGTCGATACAACACTTTTACGTTAGCCTCGTTAAGAATAAGTGTTAATTCACATAGGCCTCAGGAAGACATTTTCCGAAATGCAAAATGAAAGATTTATCATTCGAGTTATATTTATATATTCGTAATATAATAAGTGGATGGACCGGTTGCGCTGGAAATCTATTGGAGAGGCCTACGTTCAGCAGTGGACTGCAATAGGCTGAGATGAATGAATGAATATAATAAGTATGGAATTAGTATAAAAATGTAAGTATAAAAACATTTACAGCAATATTATAATAATAATACTTTATTTAACTTTTCAGATATCTGGCACTTATACTAAACCAGTGATCGTTCCGCCACAAGTCTCTATTGGTGGTATTGGAAAAATACAGGTAAAATTAATATAGATAATCTCACTTTTACTTTCTAGGAACTAAATACAGACATGTCATTCGCACTTTACAAGTTAATTTTACGGTAATTTAAAACTGTCCCTTTTCAGGTGTTACCGAGATTTAATTCCGTCGGTGAGGTAATAAAAGCTCACATTCTCACAGTGAGCTGGTCAGCTGATCACAGGATAGTAGACGGAGTAACGTTGGCGAGATTCTCAAAAACTTTAAAATATTACCTCGAGGACCCTTACAAACTTCTGCTAGACCTATAAATGGTCACTAGTTTTATTGTCAATTGAAATATATTATACGTCATTTTACACTTTTCGTTTTTACATATAATTATTCCGTTACTATTTTTGTTATAATTAAATAATTTTTTCATTATGTATAATTTCTACACGAAAATTACAAAGTTATCGACGCAAAACTTCAAATCTAGTAACTTTAAAATAGGCTATAGTCCATTCAGGAATACAATGAGGTGTATATTCTCGATGAAATCTTGCGAAAATCTCGGTAAATATTAAAGCATCGACAGTATTAATAGGTACCCATTTAAGTGCTAGAAAAGACATATCGACGTCGCAAAATTTTTTATCTGAAATAATATTAAAGATTTTATTTAGGTACAAATTATTAAATAATACCTTTTCATGATATGGCAATATGTTTAGTTCATTTGTTATTGTGGATAAACTACGCTATACGACTTAAAGGGGATACACACGGTTTTATTTCTTTTGGACTTTTAGCTGCAATACATTGTGAGTAAATTTATACGTTTGTCGTTCTGTTTTGTATCTTATCTATTCATATTCTTGATTTGTATACCACATACGTTAAGGTATAAGAGTATAAAGCAGTTGCAGTTAAGGCGGAATTTGGTAATAAATCAATTTTTTCCAGGCAACCAGTAAGAGAGACAGTTGATCAAGTTCTCGATTTAACAGTTAATATTGTAAGAATTATGTACCAAATACAATGATTGCCAAAGTATAGTATTCACTAAACACAAAACTATAAATTATAGTATTGAGAGGCAAAGAAATCCCAACAAACTATTTCACTGAATTGTTAAAAACATGTATATGACATAACATATACATAACATTATATTTTTTAAACCTACCAGCAATCCGTATGAAGTACACTTTTCTAGGAGATGATATTTGTATATCCTCATGTTTAAGTGCCAACAAAACTCGATGACGGCCATTCCAATTGCGCTCTAGTTCGCGGATAAGACTTAAACGGGCCGGTTTCGTAAGCAGGCCATTAAGGTCTTCGTAATTACCGTCACTAATTACTTGTGTAACTCTGGATATCGCCTAAACACAATATAAAGCCCTTTATATATAAAAAGAAATTGAACATTAATAATATGGCTATTAATTAAGGTTTTGCTTTTAAACTACTTCATAAAAATTTTTTTACAATCAAAACATCATTTGCCTGTTTAGTGCCATATTGAAATTCCTTTTCTGTAAATGTCGGATCCCAAACACTTCTTAAAACACGAAAATCGATTTTATTCATTATCCATCTGAAGGGATTTTGAAGTAATATCAATTTGGGAACCCTTTTTTTTCTTTTATTTGAGTCATCTTTCCGTCGAAACGTGAATGTTTTAGGAAACGCTTTAAGTAATTCTAGTGAGATACTTGGTTGTCGCAATAACTTCGCACTCTCCCTTTTTTTCGTATCCAAATGAATAAAATTTAATGAGACCTTTTGATTTATAAGTGAAACATTTTGAGATAAACTTGTTTTGCATGGGGAAGACAAAAATTCTTTTGAATCATAACTTATACATTTAAATGATTGTTTTGCAATATCTAATGATGTCGTGATGGGCAGAAGCCGACTTATCAATAATATAGTTTTATTTGCCATCTGAAAGAAAATTGTTTTTGAAATATACGTTTACACTATAATAATATAAATATTAAGAAAAAGTAATCACGCTTGTAACAAACATATTATCATTAGTAAATAATTGGTTATAACATTTTTAAGGTAAAGTTGTCATAACTTTTATTATGGGTGTAATAAAAAGTGCCCCTCTTCCCTATTTTCAACTACTCACCTACTCAACTCCCAAAACAAATGCGTTGTAAACCCAAAAACGTTATTCTACTAACCTGATCTAACAATTTTCTGAAGTTATTTTTCACTGTTGCTTGTCTACAAATATAGTAACGACGGATCTCAATGCAAGCAGGCTACGTGAAAAATTCTCATTTGGTCTTACTATTTCAACTCCCAAAGCTTAAAAATTAAAAAAAATATTTTAATGCAATCATCATTAATTAATTATACATGATAAACATGTTTCGTATTAATGCCACCACAATAAAATTCATTAATGATATAAAATATTCCTCTTCTGGCAAGGCGAGCAAAAACAGAGAGCACATTTCCCTATTTAGCTTAGTTTTCTATACTTTAGCAAAGGTTTGAAACTCTTCGCATAGAAGCTACAGCGGGGTCCAAGAGATCTATCGTCCTATCCCCATACAGCGAATCTGTTTTTACGATCAGCCAAAACACCTTTTCTTCTACGATGCCACAACGGCTACGAAATGCAGAGAAACCGCACCCATATGGAGAAAGGCTTACCGGACCCTACTCTCCCTGCACGCATTTAAAGCAAAATTTATCAGATATCTACGATTATCAAGCCTCTCCCACAAAAGGTTGTGTAGTTGACTATCCACAACGTCTCCGGTAAAAGTATGCTATAACAAGAATTCAGGTTTGTAAATGAAGTTATGAAAAGAACTTACGAGTATATTGCATTAATAAATTTATTAAACATTTTAGCCTTTGCAGACATATGCCACGTTTAAGTTAGATTTTTTTTTTCTAATTTATTTGTTTTACCAACACCTGTTTACATCAATACTATAAGATTTTAACACATGAAAAATCTGTTCAACAAATATGTTTGACAAGTTCTGATACCTATTAATAATACTATTTAATAGGTATTTGAACTTGTTTAACATTTCCGGTTAGTTTAACTTCGCGTTCTGCACGGGCCGGTCGTACTAAGTCCCTCGTATTATTGAAATTATTTTACATGCCGCTTGGTGCGGTAAATAGCACCGAATACATCATTATTATGTATATTTGACAGTTGGTATTATTTATCCTTAATTATATAATAACATTTATTTGTTTAAACAGCAAAAATAGAGAAAATCGTAGCTAACTGAAACAAAACGATTTAATGCATTAACAAATACAAAATGCTATATTTGCTGTTTTCAATCAAATATATTGAAAAAATGTCTATAATTTTCTGACGGTTTAATGTTTGTATTTTTGTTTTAAATGTTTTTTGAGGACATCAAAACAGCAACTCATTCATTCGCAAGGACAGCCAAGTGCATTGATTGCTATCATTATATACACCTATAAAAGCAAAAACACCTGGTAAGCACGTGTGCATTCAATATATTTCTATATAACGTTGCAGCAGAAAAAACTGTCACTTTTTTATGTATATCAAATATTTCGCTTAATAGTATTTATTATTTTAGGTGCACGCTATTTAAAAAAAAAAAACATTTTTTTCGTCATAAAACAAAATGCTAAAATCAATTAATCCTTTACTCCATTTGTACTTTGATCAGAAAAAGATCACGCAGTTCGTTCATCTCATCAGATCGCACATCTCATGAACTAAGAGACTCATTAAATATTACTTAACTAAAAATTTTAAATACATTTTAAAAAAACGCTAAGTTTATATGGGAACCGAAACAATATCACTAAAAAACCGCAAACAAAATATTTTAATAAAATGACTATATGCGCTGTTGTGTTTCCTTCCTAAATTATGTAAATATTTAAAATAACTGTACCTAAAAAATTACATTAACAACGTTTAAAGTGTTGCGAATAATATATATTATTTAATACAAACCATAAATTCCGTCTATTGCAACTATCTAACAAATTTGTGGTAAATAACTCTTAATATTTTTGAATTTCTTAGTTGGTCACCATGTCCCCATTGCAAAACCTTGGTTTTATCAAAAATTTTTTACGTATTTTTAACACATTTTTAAATTTTTGTTCACCGAAAAATTACAAATTTATTAACTGATTGATAAAAATGACAAGAAAGTGTCATTTTCAATTTTTTTACAATTTAATTTATTCATAGACTTAATAGAAAGATTATTATAAAAAAAATTCAAAGCGTTCATTCTCATTACTTGATATATTTCTAATAATTTGTAGCGGACATTTATTAATGAAGCTTATAAAACCTATATATAAATATGGATAACGAAAATGCTTGCAATGACCCATATAATCAGCTTGTATAAGGCGAAGAATTCATTGCAGGGTAGATCAAGAATAAATTTTGCTTTAAGTTTCTTTTTCGTTTTTTCTTTGTTAATGATTGCCCTTTCCCATCTCTTTACTTAAAACAATGACATGAATTTATTTATATCATATTTTATTATAGCCCAACTATGCATAAGGCGATGCAAAGGAAAGAGCAAGTGTAACATCACAAGAAGCCCGTTATCACTAAGGTCACTAACTCTAATCTATTAGTGAATATTACAAATTGACTACGTCATACCTTTGCATATTTAATTTTATCAAAGACAACGACATAATTGTACAAAATAATAGTATAGTTTTGTATCAATGTACTTAATACAATAATAATTTTGGTGTTTATAAAAATGTATAAACACTAATTTTATTAACCTGAACACTGGTAAAGGAAAACGCACACCACAAAGTTGAGAGTTAATTTACCATAACTAGCTCAGTCATTCCTTGAATCACCCCAACAAATTATCTAGTTGAAGCTAAGTAAACAACACAGAAATAATATAAAATAACCAATAACACTTTTAAATAAATGGCATTATTGTCCACACAAAGAACATTGTCGTTAGAGAATCGTCTGTCCCGGTAAGTTTATTTAAAATAAATTAAACATGCTTGAAATAGAAAACAGGCCTAAATACCAATTAATAGTAATTTTTTTTTTTTTTCGGTTGATGTCGATGCTTTCGGCCACTATTATGGCCGTGAAAGCTTCATCGGACCCTGATCCGGAGTCCGGATCCGCGAGCTAGAAAGTATATACATATAAATTATATAATATAAGGGAGAGGAGAGAGACGAGGGAAGAGGGTTTGGGGAAGAAGAGGTGGGAAGAA
>DWLS01002337.1:0-18365 GCA_018246255.1 Pachliopta kotzebuea | reverse complement strand
AATGGACCGGTCGCGCTGGAAATCTATTGGAGAGGCCTACGTTCAGCAGTGGACTGCAATAGGCTGAGATGATATATATCGTAATGCTATTATGGCGGCAGATTTACTGTATCAGTCAGATAACTAGTTAGGCGGGTTTGATAATATACTTTCAATATCAAAACACTATACTCTACTCCGAAATCGAATCAGAGACATTAGCTAGTTGACCATTAGGCCTCGGGTCCAATTATAACTATTCATTGAAATCCGCAATTGATATTCTCTGTTCAACATAGATTTACCTTAACGAATTCAAGGAATTTATAAACGAATTAACCCACATAAATTATCTTATTCATAATCGAAACACAACAGTAGTTGAAAAGAGATATACGAAATATAATTTAGTAAAATTTGGGGATTATAATCATAAATGTATAACCGCAATTTAAACGGCATATGAAGTTTAATATTTTCGGGATGCAGTAAATATCTGCTGCAAATTGCTTTACATACGACCATAGTGAACTTTAATCTGTGTAAATTTCGATAGATTATCTGATAGATGGACTAGTATAACTCCTTTATATTACAATATACATTCCATTGTAATATATCGACCGATGTAATGTATATTTACACGTTATATACACACATTACCTTAGTAAACAACGATATACTGGAACGTTTCTGTTGGTAAATCCCGTCTAGATTAGTAACTATGACAGCGTTTATTTCTGCCACCATATAGTAAAGTGCAAACATTACTACCTTCAAGTAGTCAGTAAATTTACTGGGCAACGTAAATTATCTTAGATCACATGGCGACGAGGTCAATGTAATGCAGGATAATCTTCTTAACGCTTTATGAGCAGACGTATCATGACGTACCATATTGGTCAACATTTGCCGTCTATTTCCTTATTTAATTAAAAGAAGACTTCTTTCCCTTTATTATATTGATATTTAATAACACAGTAGCATATTTTATATACTCTACATTATACTTTTTGTTAATATTAACTTTTAAATATTATAATAATAAAAGGTAATTTCGCTGTGCTCTGGTATAGCGAAGTAACATTTTTTATTCTGTCAAGGGAAATTTAGCTTAAACTTTCGCCGAGTTATATAATAATGTTTAATATAGGAAAATTACAAAAAAGTGGGCACGTTATTTAAGGAGAGTATTAATATTAATTTCGTTGATTTTCTCGCTCCATGATATTCAACCCTCCGACATTTTGACGACGTAAGATCCCTTGTAACCTATATCTATCGACTCTAACGGAATGCTGGTGAAAATAGCTTCTGTTGGGTTATGGGTCGTGTAAAATATACTGTGTCAATTTTATGCCGAGAGAACCTTGAAAGCTCATGTTTGACGTGACGGCTAGAGTCCATTAACGAAAACCGGGTTAAATTCAATATTATATTACAGCAATTAACACGCCCATGAACCCTGCCCAGTAATTACTTAATGCAAAAAATTATATTACGTTAAAAGAGTTTCGTGTTTTTTACACCGATGTTAATTGAAACTTTTCTTTCAGTATTATTTGTTATTATGCGTCGTAACTAGGTTTCATGTATTTTTGTAAATATAGTATTAAAAAGACTAAAGATACCTTATAACAATATATGGAAATGATGTCACTAGTATTTTTTGTTAGACAAAGCGATAAAAGGACGGCTATCTGATGTCAAGTGGTATAGCTTCCTATAGTAATAAGGCGTTAAGACAATAAGCACTATACATCTCTGCTCCGTTTTTTCGCTGCCAGCCGCCAGATATTTTGTGTCCTTCCGGGATCACTAAGTCGGCATTTTAGCCCCTTCTCTCAAAGCCTTCGCTCCCGTAGATCCTTTTAGTCATCTTCTACAACAGAGAGGGGTTACTATACTCCCATTCGTAATAGCCCAAGTCTGAAAGACAGACAGTGCTATGTAGACAATCTTCAGCTACAGAGATCTACTACTAAAATGATTAGTATATTCATTCATACTAGGTTTTAAATATCAAGATATCGTATCGATTTTATATAACATATTATTTATAGATTGTTTAATTTTACACTTGGATTGTTTACAAAAAATTTGTGAAAGTGTAAAACCAATTTTTGTGCTATATAAATTTTTATCCATGGACATCGTATCGACCCGAACTTTTCTCCTGAAGCAGTGTATCTTTATAAAATTCATCCACCAAAACAATTCTTATTTTGACCAAGCCACGAAATGATTTAGGCTTTCACTGACGGTAACTGATACGCTTGCACTTAATTACGTGGTGCTGGTTAAGATGATGTACACTACAGCACATTACGCATGGCGCCTTGAGACATCCGGTGTTAAATCACGTTATTCCAGTAATTTCACTAGCTTACTATGCCTTTAAACCAGAATACAGTAATTTTTTCACACAGTAGTGTGAAACAGTAGTTTGTCAGCAAAAATAGGAGCTGTTGTGGTACCTACCTAGACGGTCTCCGCCTTTTTTGGTTTTATGTTTTTTTTTCGTGGATGGTAAAATCTTTAAAAGATACCCTGCTTCTGGAATGAAGTCTGGGTTATATGGGATTTATACCCGCTAATTCTTCCTCGGTGGACATCATCAGTATCTTGCGGAATGCTCTCAGATATCTTACGGGACTCACCTGTGGCCCCTTTCACTGCTACTAAGTACAGCCTAAAAAGGGCTGTTACCCTTCCCAGCACCCACAGCGTGCTACAATAAAATAGAATACCACTTTGTACTTGTCGTCCGCCCCGGGCTCACTTAACGGACTGTAAGAACCTTCATCCTCAATGCCCGCGAACCCGAATAAACCTTTTAGTCGTCTTCTACGATAGGCAAAACTTAACTTAGTCCTATTTTTGACAGCCCCAGATGACAGGTCTGCTGACAACAGACACCTCCCACAGGTAAAACGAAGACCTACATCTAGTGTAAATTTAGTAATTCACAAACGCTCTTATTTAATTTCATATGTTAATAAAACACAAACAGAAATTTTATTACACAACCATATGAACTGACGTAGGCAGAAAGTGTAATTACAAAAGTTCAGCGCCGTGTGAAGATTATCATAGATTATCATAGAAACTTTTACAGTGGCTTTTTAGACATTCGTTTTTATTAATTGCAAAGTAGCATCACTTTTTCTATACTAATATATGACTTTATTGGTACTTTAGGCAGTTATTTTTGTTTCTGTCAGCTGGGTTCAAGGTCTTTTTGAAGAACAAAAAAGATTTAAAGTATACTTATAAAACTTTCTATTTTATCCCCAGTGGAGATTTATCGAAGCTTTTAACACGGTCGTATACTTTATGGAGAGTGCAGATTTTGAAAGCAGTTGTTTGAACAAAAGCTGGGAAATTTAAGCAATGCTTAGTGTACGAAAAGTTCAACATTTAAAAATGAAAGGATCAGTTCGTTGCAGTAGGTTTAGTTTAATTCCTTTGAATTATTAAAAATACATGTTTAAAAGTTTATAGTATTTATTAAAATGAAATTTTCAGATTTTATTGCATTCTATTTTATTTTATTTTCTGTTTACATCGAAAAATAATCTGATATCGATGCGAATTGCAGAGACTATAAATTCAAGAACAATGGAGTATCTTTTCCATTACATGTACAGCCTATCCACAATATGGAGTACCATCATGTATTTAAAAAAATAAGAATATTAATGATGATGCATTATTCAAATCCCTTTAAACGAATCCTCTCGAGCCTGGCTGGGAAATGGATTACATGAATAATTTGGATTTGAACCTGCAAACTGATTTTCGGGCTTTACCCTAAATTGTAAGGCCGTTAAAATTTCTCGCTTAACTGGCAAAAAAATAGTAAATTAACAAAGTGAATAAGTAAATAAAACTAATCGAAAATCATAGCCACGATTTCTCAGATATTTCGTATCGATTCGTCATGTGTACATAAAACTTTTATCATTTCTATTTTCGCTGTGTAATTTTACGCTCTTGCGAGCTTTGTCGTAAGACTTTCTTTATCGTTACTGCAGCCTTAAAGCTGAGTTAAATCGTTATAGATAATAGAGACCATTATTGCTTCTAGAAAATTGTGGTCTATTTCTTTTTATTATAACCAATTTTTATTTTTACATTTTTATTAATAATTACCACGACAACCGGCGTTAGATCTCCGTTTTAGAAGATCATCTGTTGCAAGCATTGATTACTCTGGTTTTAAAAGCAATGTGACTAGTAAAAGATTTAAAGGAACTAGATATTACGTTAAGCCCAAATTATTGTAAAAGATGCGTTTTTTATCTTGACATACGATATCTTATCTACAGTTGACCAACGTGATTGGATTATCTCTTTGACTTTGGGAGCAAAAGTGGGCTGTTAAATTGAGCAACTTATAGCCATATTATAAATTGTTAAAGCTTTAGGGTTACCTAAAATAAGCAATATAAAACATGAACAAACAACAATAACAAAATATTAAACTATGTTACAATATTTATGTTAAATTTTAACCCTTCATGAATTCGTTTCAAATAACAGGAACATTTAATACATTATAAGAGAGTTAGGTAGTTATGTAATATTTCATTTACATTATTAATTAGTTAGAGAGCTTTAGGATTAACGGTCAGTTTTAAGACTTAATAATATGTAAGAATTATTTATGTATATAAAATTTGAACCAGTAAATTAAGCACTCATCTATAACACTTCTTGTTTTATAGTAACAGAGATTTTAATTCTTTTTTTAATACATTTTGCAACTCGATTGTTATTGAATGGATTAGAATGGGAAAAAGATTTAAATTCATCATGTAATTCAAATGAGAGTATTTTATGAAAAAAAAATATTATTCTCATGTCGTTATTGGAATTTTTGGATATAACAGCTTTTTAACAAAAACTTTAAAAGCTATTGGTGAGTACTAATGTAATGTCTAATAAAGACAAAACGTATACAATGATTTTTGACTCCTTTTTAAGTAGTCTTTTATGTTGTTTATTTATTATTATTATACAGTTGTGTACACTTTATTATAAAATTATATTCCTCTCTGTAATAACTTTGTGCAGCGATTTATAGACACACATGGGTGGACAAACCGAAAACCGCTTTCATAACGGTTTTGATGCAGTTTCAATGTTAACATGTCGATTAAAAACTTTGTGCGACTCCATCCGCAGCGAACTACTGCAACTGAATGTATTATAGTTTACATAATAAATTTCATGGAACTAACCAAAATTTTAATTAAACTTTTTTTACTACAAAAGAATTCAGTGAACACTAAATATAAACAGCGCAACACAAGGTCGTGTTTTGTGTAATACATTACAAGAGACTTACGTTCAGCAGTGGGCATCCATCAGTTAAAATGATGATGATTATTACTATAAAAGTGCCTTTACTCCGCTTTTTCATTAAATTCATTCATCAGATCCATTGATATTAAACAAAACTCCACCATTAGACATAAATTAAAACTAAGTGTACATAATGAACATTTAACTTCATTTTTCTCTACTTTGTTTCCTCTTTACAAAATAAAACAGTATTTAGCAAGAAAAAAATTTAAATAAGGAAAATTACGTTAAAAATGCCTTTACCGGTAGCATCCGTCACGGTGGTTATTTGTGTAATAAAAAGTTTTAATATTAATGCAGTTCAACTAATATTACTATTTTAGCATCATTTGTGTAAATCTTTTCACAGTTATTACTAAAAAAATATTTTTCGTTTATAATTGAGATTCCGAAAAGATTGTGTCAATGCAATAAACTTCAAGATGATAGCTATAGTGTTAAAAAGGATGATAACAAAGCACTATTTTGTCGATTCTATACATAGGATGTTAAGCCCTGTTATCTCAGTAATTATAGTAGCTATAGCAACCGGAACACAGTAATATTTATATACTGCTGTTCGTCAGTAGGTTTTCCTTTAGTAACCTGTACTTTTTAATAAAAACCTCACAAATTTGTAATGAAAACAGCGGAGTCCGGTTTAACGTTTAATGAGGAAAACTCATATATTGTTACTCTTTAAATTTTCATTAGCACGTGCATAAGCGAGCTCATTAATACAATTTAAAAACTTGGCAGACCCGGGGTTGGTTCCAATGATTATTAAACTACCGCAACCCAAGGGAAACTAAAACTTAGGCTATTGACTCATGCTTTAGCACTTATTTAAACTTTTAATAGATTCTTGTTTTAATTACTTAACACTTTCAGGTTCAAAGTTGATAATAATACTACAAACATTTTCTCTTCACTATCAGATATCATATTTTTTGTGAGTCATATTTACATAAGGCTTCTTTGATATTCTATTTATATTATTAACATATCGTTCCTTCGATTAAGCAGAATATTTTGTACCAGAATAATTTTAATTTTCTACGAGGTCTAATCGTGTTGAGTAAGTTAAAATAAAATAAAAACGCAACCGAATAGTACGAACTAAATGAAAAAGTATTTGAGTGAATCGGAATAGTTGGATTTGTTCAATACAGCTCGTTTCATCCAGTTCGCTATGTTGTAAAAAGAATGCTATAAGCGTACTTTTTACAAAATCTACGTCCATTGAAGCGATACCTAGCCAGTTTAAATCGCCACATTCGTGTTGGTTAGTTTTAACTAAATTCGCTAAAGGCTACCGGTAATTAAATATATTAATTCCAAGTACTTTTCCGTGATTTTTTATTGACGCGAAGTGCTAGATTATAAATGTAATGTATATGTATATAATATTTATATTTATGATGTGTATAGTTATAATGAACGATGATTATAATTCTCGTAATAATACAAATATGTTTCAAAGAATTGCAAGGTACGGGCATTATTTAAAAAAAAGATTATTTCTGTATAGAAAACTAAGAACAAATTTTGTCATCATTAAATATTTTACTTGTTAGAAAGTATAAATAGAGTAAATCGACTTTCAAGATACGGTCAGTTGTTTCTATATTATTTGAAAGATATTAAGTAAATTCTTCTAACGCAGTTTTCGCATAAAATCGCAAAAGTCATAGCTTATAATTTAAATTAAGGTATCATATTTTTAGATAATATTAACACTGATTTGAATGTAATACAATGTAAATGCGTTCAATAATAATGCCCAGCGAAAATCAAATAATATGAAAAACTTGTTGACATTGATCTAATTCAAACTTCGTTAGAGGTAAATTAAATTAATGGTAAATTATATTATGAATGTCAATATTAAATGGAGGCTTTATTGGAGCTGTACAATTGAGGGCAATATGAATTGGAGAATTAATTAAATTTGCCTGAAAGAACACAGAATGAAATAATATTGTGAAATTATCGGTCTATTGTCCTCGCGTTTAAGTTATAAGTGAATGAAATATCTATTGTAAGTAAATGTTGAAAAAGTCGTGTCAATTGACATTGTTATTAAAAATGTTTTAATGGTCTTTTAATTTTAAAATATCCATAGCGATGAACAATGATCTAAATATTTACTTTTAAATATAAAGAAATAATGTTAACGTAACTGATAAGACAACATCTATGAAGTTGAGCAAGATTTCTATAAAGTAATTTACTATATTATTATTAGCAATATGATGAGTATATTTATTATCTATGTATGATTATAGGTATTACACCACTGAGGCAGTTTTCATTACAACAGGAAAGCGCAAGTACAAAGGGAGTCTTAACAAAGATTATTACTCCCCCAAGAAAATACACATTAACGAAGTTTTCTATTTCTTTTTGTTCTCATTTGTTCTGCTTTGGGCTAATATTTCATAACAGGTAATTTATAATAACTAGTGACCAAGACGGATTAGAATAAACCCTACTGTCCATACCTCCATATGGCACCAGAATCGAAGTGTGATCATCCGTTTTAAATAGCAAGCGATTAGGCGCTGTTCCACATAGATATACACATATGTATGTTATGTTTTAGAAAATACAAAGCTACATCGACAACTATTAACTAGTTACAAAATAGGTTACAAATGTTGTCTAACTTTATTTCTCGTTCGAAAAACCGATATTCATTCCTATAAAATGATTTAAAATATAACAGATACATGTGATGAGAAAGTTGATGCAAATAAAAATACTAGACTTTGAGTATTATGTTGGGTTACTTTAGTTAAAAAATCAATGCATTATATCATTCCTTCAAAAGAAAAATAAAATATCCTTTTGTGAATATATGATAAAACATTGGAGAAGCATAAATCAAGTGGCGCATTATCTGCAGTGAACTCACGGTTTTATGAAGTGAATTGTTCTGTATCGGACATAAATAAATGATGTAGATATGTTTGTATTATGTGAAATAATCGCATCAATAGAAACTATTAAAAGAAAGTTATGTTAGCAGGAATTTTAACAAAATATTATGATAAAAAATTAAAAGCAGCTTATTTTATCAGAAAATTCAAAGCGTTTAAATCAGCTTAAATATTAAAAGCAACAAGTTTGGCTTTTAAAATCGTACTAAGGACTTTTTGTTTGTTTACTATACAGATAATTTTGATAAAATTTAATACTACCAGACATTTTAAAATCACCCCATAAGTTGTTCATTGAAGTTCAAAACTTGTCTGTAACGTGAAAAGTTTCATAACATCTGCCACGAAATATCTATTAGAAACATTTGCTACAGGGAACGTGTCGCCGAAGCTGGTTTCAAACTTCATATGATCGAAATAACATTTGATTCTCGTCTGTATCAAAACGTCCCCTGTCATACTTTAAACTAATATATTTATTTAGATATTAACATTACTACTAAGAAATTAATACCAGAAAAAAATCTTATACGAACTAAATCTCTCGTAAAAACGAATACATAAAACATTCAAGATGAAAGATATTAAATATTTATGAACAAAGTAAAAAAATGTCTGTAAATCCAACAAAAAGTTAATATTAATAATAGTATAGATCAACCATTTATTAAAATATACTTTAGAATAGATATTATTGCCTTTTTTTGGATTATGTTGTTAGTTTTAAATAACTTTACTATAATTTTGGAGTAAATTGCGGTATCTAACGACCTTACCTTCTAAAATACTTACTACGTTTTTTAATTGGTATTGTGGACATAGTTTGGTGAAGTTGATTTAAATAAACATGTCATAAAGCATGATAACTATGTTATTCAAATAATGAATGTTAAAGCATACAAAAAATTATAGTCAGTGAATTACTATACAGTCAGTGTTTTAGTGTTGTTACTGAAACTTCCTAATTGCATTCTGAAGCTTCACATTCTTTCTCGTTCATACGCTGCGCTTTTCAACGACTATATTTACTTACTACTAGCTAGCTGAAAATGCTACCTGAGATTTATGTCAAAAATCCACAGATATTCTTAATTTTTTTACCAAAAGTACCTATTTTGAGAAATTAGTTTCCTATAAAACTTTCCATACTTTACATCACCTTTAACATTAATCCTTAGTAAAAGTAGGCTATATCTTGTTCAGAAGTTTTGTTCACATCTGTACTTAAATTTATCAAATTCGGTACACAATTTACAGTATCGATTAGTATTAAGGGTATTTTTGAAGATTTAACATATTAATCCTTACCATTTTTTTAACTTTGTAGGTAAAAAAAATATTTTTATTCTAAGAAAATTATTCCCAAAATCCTTAGGATGTGATACAAAATGAAACTTAAAACAAATTCTGCATCTGATTTGATGAAAAATCTGTCAGCAGCTGGCGAGGCTCGGGCTATATGAATAGCCTGTTGAATTATATTTGATGCCGATAAAGTTTATTAAAATAGAAGCGGATTGTACGCAGATTCGCTTCGAACGTGCAAATCTGCATTCAGTTCAGAGTGAATTTTACAAATCAAATAGCTTTTACAAAAAATAACCGCTGTTAAAAATGTATATAAAAGTGGAGTATGACATTACACGACAGCGAATTTAAAGAAAGAGTTTATCGAAGAGACAGAAAAAAATAATTACATGAACAGAAAGAAAAACTTATGATGATGTATAAGTCATTAGAGAAAAATTAAATATAGCGAATGAGAGAAGAAAAAGATCAGAATAAAAAAAAAATAGGTTAAGACACTTTTTAAGATAAAACTTTTTTATACAAATATAGATAGCTGCTAAGATTTAATATGGAAGAATTAATTTTGTTATTTTTGAATATTGTTCATTAGATCTTTATATTCAATGTAGATTAATTAGTTCAGAAAAAAAATATGAGAATTTCCTTCAGATTTAGGTATTTTGAATATAGCTGTATAGTTCCAAGATAAAATCCCTTTTGTTTGACGGATTACAATTAATTCAAATTACACCCGCCCTTAATCCATCCCTTGAAACCGACATTACCAAAATGTTTCCGCATAATCAAAGGTAAAGCATATTCTCTATATCAATTTAGTGAGTGGTGACATATTTTTATGTCATCATCAATCATTCTCAATTAAAATAAATAGATTAACATCTGGCAGTAAGACAGTTGCTTCTATACTCTCCTGCCCACTCCTAAACCATATTATAAGTAGAAAGAACTATCCTTCACGCTGTGCGATGTTGTAAGCACTTAATAATACATCACTATTATATTAATTAAATGTTTAGTGTAATGAGAAAAGTTTCTCATTAAAGTTTTGTAATTTAGCGACAGTTAAATTAATTTAACTTGATTATAACTATAAAGGAATATCACCAAAAACTGAAAACTGAGTAAAACAGTTAATAGTTTTGCGGGTGATATCACTTTGTTTATTTCAATACATAGATATAATAACTAACGTGTAATTTGTTTAAAATTTTCGTACAAATAAATTTTGAATCATACTGCAGTTATATACAGTGCTTTATTGTTCAGTTTTGTAATCAGGTTTACTCTTGAAATTTCATTGTCTTCAAAGGGATAGGTAATTTTCTGCCTACACGAGTCCCATTTGTCCAATTCACCGCGCGGTCCTGTCCAATAACCCATGTCATCACTAACCTTAACCATCTCTATCTGTTTACCTTAGTAGGACACTAAGAAAATAGAAACACGAGATATATAATAGGTTGTAACGCAAAATGTACTAAATTACAAAGGTAAAATAACAACCTATAACTAAAAATAATCTTACTTTTGTATCAAATCTAACTCATTTATTTGTTATTTATTATACACACAAAGACAAAAACACACATACAAATGCATTGGTGAGATAAAAGTACAAGGGCGAGTGTAACTCTAAAAAAGTTTTCTTCCAGTAGACCTGTAAAGAAAGTAAATTAATACCTATAATTTGGTTTACTTAATAGTAACATGGTAATATTTATTTTCAAACGTTTTTACCATGTACGAACTAAGTATAACAGAGATATTGGAAATAAAAAATAACAAAGTATTCTTTTAGTTACAACAACCAGTTTGAAGACTCCAATTTAGTGTTTGTTGTGGTTGTTCTTTAAACAACTGGCGAGACAAGATCCAGGGTTAATAAATATGTCTTTAAGGTAAAAAGAAAATCAAAGAAAATTTGCTATTCGCGTTATATATAATCGATAAATGAGATATGGCAATAATCAAATAACTACTAATAAGAATTTAAAACTCGTAAAAAGTATTTGCGTAAATCAGACTAGATAACTAACTACGTATAGATTACTTACAGGTTTCTAAGTTACAGGAGGTCATTAACCAGCTGGTAAGCTTTAAGCCTGACAATAACCATACAGACCGTATCATATCCTCATATGGACCTGAAATGTTTAATCCCTCTCTCACAATAATTTCAACAGCAGCAGGGCTATTTAAACTAGACATTAATATTGAGACAAGTTCCTTATTGAGTGATTATCGCTTTTTATTAATTTCTTTATTCCAAAAGATTTATTTTTTATAATAATATACATCACAATTTCTTTGTGGACCCAAACTAAACATAACAAAATAACGAACTGATTCTATATAATATTGTAAAAAATATGTTAAGACAAAGTTTGATTATAACATCTTCATAAGATCTGTTCTGTTTCAAATTGTGCTTGTATTTTTTTTTATTTTCGTTCACCAGTATGAAATATGCGAAATGTTTTACAAAAACTCCTCTTCTTTAACATAAGAGCTCTGTAAGGTTTTGTATACAATTTTCCCCCCTTAGAGTGAATCAACTCGTTTAAAACAGTAATGAAGTCCATTCAGAAGTAATTTTTGGAGTATAATAAATTCTCTAAAACGTTGATATTAAAACTTCACTGAAAGGGCGCAAATTAAAAAGTTTCCTTTATAAAGTAGTAATAAAAAAAATATATATTTATATGTTTCTTTATTTTAAAACTATGTTTCTACTAGTAGATCCGTGTTGATATTTTACGTTATTATAAAGATGAAAATGGAATTACATAGACTAAATCAATCATAGTGAATGTAACTTTAGTAATAATGTGAGCAGATACAGAAAGTTTATGATAGATATGAATATATTTTAATTCGTTAAAAATATTTTAACCATTTAAGTTCTAACTCTTCCGTATAATAATTTCGGTCTTATTCGACTCTTAAACACATCAACTTTTGGTAATTCGTGAATCCGTATGTTAGTAATATCGAACACATTCTTCATTCTTTTATTATCTTTCTCGGTATCCACGGGACGAGATAAAGTGGTGCTATCCTGTTCCACCGTTACCACACGACTACAGTTATTACTATAGTGTCATAAAATAATGGAAATTGAGCTAAAGTTGAACCCCCAATCAGCAAAATGTCGATCATCTGCACTACTCTACCACGCGTTTATAGCCGTAGTAACTCGTGCTTGAATATATAGTAAGATATCATATCATACAAAATTTAGAAGACAGTAAAGTTTAAAATATATAAGAACCGTGATATCCAATTTGTTTATATGTAGTTTAAAATTTGTATTATTTATTTTTAAAATTTCAAAATCGGTGACTTGAAATCGAAGTTAATATTATGTTTTGGAAGAACAAACGGCATCGTAGTGGGAAGTGCAGCGGCTGTATCGGGGTTTACAACAAAATCCGACGGTTTGAAAACCTTGCTTTGCTTCAACTTATTCCTAAAATCAAAGATACATTTATAAAAACTTAACAAACAAAGAAATAATTAAGTTAAAATTCATAAAATGAAGTACCTATAAAGTTTGTACATCAATCATATTAATTTGGTTTAAAGTGTAATATGTTTAAGTTACTTCAGACGTAAAATAATGTTTTTAAACAAAGTATGGTACAAATCTTTATCCTTGTTTCAAGAACATCATTTATTTTTTTAAGTTTATTATTTTCATTAAGTTTAAACAAAATTAATAAAATATATTGAAGGTTAGGCTTCACGAAGTTGTACAAAATATTGTACATTTGTCATCAAAGGATATATTAAGAGAGCGTCTAAAAAAGTATTTGATGCTATTTTATAACAAAAATTTATAATAGACTTTAACACATTTTTGCGAAATTTGTAACGTAATCATTGTTTGTAATATCATACGAAAAAATAAAGTTACATCTATTTCTCTTAAGAAATACTTAAGGTATTAAAGAGATATCATAAAGTATTAAAAATCAGATGTTAGGTTAATTCACTACACCATAATGTGAGGAATAAAGAGTGCATCTGTCGATTAAATTATTTGTATATGTGTTACTTATTATCAAATGAATACTACTCATTCTTTTTGTTAGGTCATAAAAAAATTAAGTACAGGATGTCCTAAACGAAGACTTGAAAAGGCGATTGGGCTGCTATATTTTGTAAAAGTTTCATTTTGATTACTTAAAATATCTAAAACGTTGATTTGAATATTAATACTACATTTCAAACTATAAAGAGAAGAGTTCATGGAAAAAAAAGTAGAATAGTCTGACAACTTACCATAGTCCTGAAGAGATAACGCAACGCATTTGTGGTATCGGTAGACAAGAAAATGCTGTAGCGAAATTGAACGAATATGCACCCTGGGTTGGGAACACCAGCGAATCTTCAGGAGTACAAGGAGGTAAGTATATAGCGAAATGTTTCATAACACGGTCTCTTGAGTCGCCACTCGGACCCCAAAGTATTGCTTTTTCTTACCTCTCTTTCTCTTCAATCTTTAACATCTGTAACGCGAATATGAAATATAGAATTAATACTCGTTTTCGTGTATGTTTAGAATAAAGATCATAAGAAAAGAGTGTTTATGGAAATTTATGTGATTTGTTAAACTTTAACTCGTCAAATGACGTTTCCCATCAATAATTCCCTGAGAAAATAATTTGACTTACCTGAAATATTTTTACTTTATGCCATTTTTCGTTAAATCTCAAAGTTCCATAAAGTCCGTCATTGAGATATATCATTTTGACAACCTCTGATGCTTCTTTAGTCACCTGATTCATAAATAATATATTTATTATATAAAATATGATCTATGTTCGATGTTCTAATTAGTAGTAATAATTGGTAGCTTAGTATTTTACTAAATATATTTCATATATCTTTGAAGAGATCTAAAGTATGAAAAAACGTATAAATTTCAAATTAAATAAAAATGATCTTACCCGTCGAATGTGGTTGATGCTACAGTACAAAGTAGCAGAGGAATCACAAATGTACCTCCCCGGCTCTGCTATTACTTGCACTTCATTATCGGGGAAATAAACTTGAAGAGCTTTGTTAATACTATCACCAATCTAAAGCATATAAAATATTTAACGAAAGAGACTGTGTGTCGCAATGGTTAACCATTTGCCGTGAAACTCGAAAGTCCTTGGTTCAATTAAACCTGCCCGACTAGTTACTGCAGTCGATTGTAAATCTGCTACCATAACCGCATCGCTGTGTTTCTGTTGTAAACATATCAAAGCTGTGGTATCTTAGGCAAAAATGATTTATCATTTTTAATCTACTTAATATGAAATCGGGGACAAATATTACAGTAAGTAAAATTATTCTAAAGTATGAAAAAAGTCGTCTTTTACGAATGGTTTACTTTCAATCAAGGTATTCGTTTGAATAAACTTAATAAAAATAATCATTATTAGTTTAAAGTTTCAAACAACATATAACTAATAAGTCGATTTTTATACAAAAATATCTTTTCTCGATCTCTTACAAATCAATTCAATGATTGTATGTACGTCATTGAATAATATATTAATGTAACATACTATCGAAAGAAACAGAAATTTTCGTTTAGTATTTATTACAATAAGGATGATACTAACTCAATGGTTACATTACACACGTAACGAAGCTAGTAAGAAAAGAGTGTAACACCAAAGATAGCTAACAGATTTGCTAATAACAAAATCTGCCCGCACTCTCTTAAATGACATGAGAAAAAATAGGTTACATATTAATCAGCTCAAAATAATAATAATAATACAAACCGAATCAATTCTGTCAGTTCTGTCGCTCAAGAATCCACCACCAATATCTACTATCTTCATTATCCTACCTTCTCGGGCTTCGTGCTCAAACAAGGCTTTCGCATAACGTAGACCCTTCTCGTGGCTATTGATGGAATAACATCCACTGCCAAAGTGGAAAGCGACTCCCACAACCTAGAAAAGAAACAGGTTTATTATTTCCTGTTTAAACACTGTTACTAAGCGACAAATTTTAAATTGAAATTCATACTTGAAGATCTAGATTGGCAGCTTCTTCTAACAGCTGTATTGCTTCCGTATCGAATTCGCAGCCGAATTTCTCACCCAAATTATAAACACAATCTCCATCAACCCGAACTCTGATCAGCAATCTTCCGTAAATAAGAGAAATAAGTTTTATCATAAATAATGAAAGTAAAAGGAACCAAAAAGTTGAATTTTTTTTTGTATAAAGAAATAAGTATATTAAACTATCAATATTTATGGTTTTATTTATATAAGGATGATACCTTGCATTAGGCTAATATTCTTTTATCTTTTTCAACTCGTACGAAGAGTCAAATGTAGTATGACCAATACCAGAGTCTCGAGCATAATTCATCTGCTCCGGGGTCTTTGATGGCATCGCGTATATAATGCTCCTGAATACCAATAACGGAATTTATTAAAAAAGGGGGAGGCAGAATTTTAATACTTATTAAAATCATTAAAAGGAATTATGAAAATGCATCTATACTTTTTATATTTATTAAAGCATAGGTCTTTTATCTTACAGATACTATTACATGTATTATTGTAAATACAAACATGGTTATACAAATAAACTACATAAGAATGTTATATATTATATACAGTACAAATATATATTTAAACATACATACATAAACATACATATACGTAGAAGAGAAGTAGAAGAATAAATAAAAAAACACTGGTATGGATTCCGATCAAACCAAATATGTCAACTAGCTAAGTTATTTCTGGAAAAGTAGTACTCCCAGAGCTTACACTTAAATAAAGGTTTACTGTGATATTGCTTTTTTTACTTTTTATTATTATTGTTTTGTTACTTTTCGAATGTTGATTGGCAGAGAGGTATAATGTTTTTGGACTGAGAAGTAAAAGAATTATAGAGGAAACCTGTATGACAGAGAGGAATATGATGTGAGGAGTTATCCGTGGAACGGAGATAACGCTTATGGTAGTCACCCTAGAACAGAGGCTTTGTTTTCAAGTATTCAGGGGCAAAGGGATTGAAAATAGCGTGCACAGTGTCCTGAAGGACCTGTGATTGCGGAGAGGCAGCCATTTAAGCTGTGTTCGAAATTAGATACGTGGTCGTACTTACGTACGCCGAAGATGAAACGAATGCAATTGTTTTGAACACGATTCAATTTGTTAAACATTTTATTAGTTACATCAAAATAACACACATCTGCGTAATCCAGTAATGGCAAAATCTAAATTTTAATAAGCCTTATTTTAGTGGTAACTGGCAAAAAGTTTCGAAAGCGATACAACTGTTGCAAAGTGTTTGTCACTTATATTTATGACTGATATTTATCATAATTTAATATTTGAAACATTGTATTTTGACTTTCATGTTTATTATATGAACACAATTACATATAAATCTGTTATTGGTAACGTTTGTATAGTAATTAATTTAAATAAAAACTGTTACTTACCTAGGATTTACACCTAGTTGTCTCAGCTTAAATATTTTTCCCGGTGAAGCGCAATCAAAGCCGACACCCGAGGCGATGGCAATTTTTAACATCATATCATGATCATTGGCTTTCATAGCTGAAATAATAAGAGAACAAAAAAGTTTTAAAACAGTACAAGTTTTCAAACTTGTATAATATAAAAGATGTACTACCATTTACGAGATAGTACGGTAGTTTATTATTATTATATTAATATGATAACAGTTAAGTAAGAAAAATAAACAATCGTTTATTTATGTATTATCGTCAGATAGATAACAATTAAAAAAGAATTGGTACCATTTAAGAATATTCTTAGGGACGACGAAACGGACAAGACATTCTCCTGGTGATAAGCGATACACTTGCACATAACAAAGTAGCGCTGATTAAAATAGTATAAACAGGACCACATTGCGTTCGTTGGCTACAAACATAAGGTATTAAGTCTCGTAACCGCAGTAGTTTGTGTGTTGTTTGTTGTAGGTAGTGACCTACAACGCCATCCAATCCGAAACAGTAATGTTTTGCAACTAATATTAGTCGGCTGCAATAGAAGCAGAAGCGGCGGTAGTACCACATAGATCAGAGGTGGAGAACCTTTTTACCATTAGAGGTCATACATTTAAATTAGGCAGCAATAAGAGAGGCCGCATAAACTGATTGACCTAAGAAAGTGACTTTTGAGAAATTATAGTTTTTCTATAGATTTAACTATTTATTGCATTATATAGAACAAATAATATATACTACTGAAATATAATATACATATAATAATATAAAAATATTATAAAAAATACAATAAAAAATTTTATAAAAAAGAAAAAACACACACACACACATAAGCCGGCTTTTTTTCGTTCAGTTCATTGTTATTGCAACTTGGGGGCGCTAAAAACTGTTTAAAAAATTTACATTGAGTGTCCAAATCTGAAACGGATGGTCTGTGGGCCAGAGTCTCGCTCATGCGTGTTAGACTCCGTTTCAGACTAGTATTCTGACGTCATGTTACAATATGACTGCCTTTGGCGTGATTTTTCGCGCAACTGTCATAGTGTTGATGTGCAATAGTTGTTTGAAATGAACTCTACATATCTACATGGCAATTGAAAACTTCTATTAGTAAATGTAATAAATACCACCAGTTTTACACAACGGTGAACATAAGATTGCTATTCGTTGAATAGTTAAATAATTTACAGAGAGGCTTTGTAACGAAAGTACCGTAAAATATTTGCACTCTCGGCATTACACGGCGGAAGTGCTGAATGCGCTCGTATGGCTCGTCCATA
>DWLS01002336.1:0-18366 GCA_018246255.1 Pachliopta kotzebuea | reverse complement strand
CATTGCTACATTGACGTATAGGTGGAGGTATATCATTCCAACACTTCGTGGCCTGATGACGAAAGCTGCCCGTAAATGTAACAATTTTGTGTTTGTAATAGGAGAGATAGGTGCTTGCTCTTCTAATTTTTAATTCATCTTGAACGGGAGAAAATTTTATTTTAGCGTTTAAGTATTCGGCTGTCTTATATTTTAGAACTCTATTAGAAATTAAATTTGTTTTGAAATAAAAATTCCGGAACGTTATGACGTTGTAGTCAACGTTATTTGAAGCAAACAAAGCTCAAACGGACTCATAAAATAAACAGTATTACTGCCTTTCGCAAACAGAACGAGTTGGATTTAGCTGGTTTGCTTCGTTTGACCTACAATCATTGCCTTCATATATTTACACACATTTTATATTACATTTCACTGTATCATTCAATGGCTTTAAATTATTGATAACTCCATACATTTTAATAATTATTCATCATCATATACCGTAAACATTCACATCTTTACCGCCACGGAATTTATCATATAAAGAAAAATTTATTTAAAATCAGTACTTCTCTAAATTTTGAGGTATTTAAAAAAAATATTGACTGTTTATCTCCTTTACTCATTTTGGAATTCGGCATATTAAAAGGTTATTGTAATTTGTTTTTTTTAATACCAGCGACGGACATAAGGGGTCTCACACTACAACTCTCAGTACACAAGATAACCTTACCAGCTCGTTGTGCACTCTGCCAATAAACAAATGAGGCTTTGGCTCCCTATCAACCTGCATTGGGCCAGCGTTGTGGGAGACGGCCCAAATACCCCTACTATTAGAGAAGGCATATATCGAGCAATGGACGTCTATCGGGTGATAACTATTATGATTAGTAATACCAGCATATAGTTATTTAACGTTGATTCAGTGTTCTTGATTATCTTTTAAAGAAACCTATGTCGAACAACGAGTGCTATTCGTTATTTTTACTTATAAATATATGTTCATTACCAGAATTTAATTAATTTTATACTTAACAAATGATTGACAGAGTTTAAGTGAAGGTAATTTACAAGTTTATAATATACGTGAAAGGTAAAGATGCTTTTAAGATGAAAGGTCAAAGTTGAGACAATTAATTTAACAACGAGGAAAATGATAATATTTGAAAAAGAATATCTATTTCAGTGTGAAAGAAGGGAAATTTAATACTAATAAACAATTTATGATACTTTTGTTATTTCTCTCGTTTGTTATAGATCTGCTGGGGATACAGATCGATACCACCGTAGCGTCTATATCCATTACTAGACTGTTTTCTAGGTCACTTTATTTTATAGCTAAAATAGTGTTTACTGTTATTAGTCGTTAATTTTAAATTACAAATATAATTTTAAGTATTTCTATTATTAAAAGGAAAATTCTTATTTCTATCAGAGCTTATGCATAGCTTATAATTAATAAAAACAAAAAGTGCCTGAGGAGAAAAACAATTAAAAGCATAAAAACCTTTTATGTTTAACTCCCATCTCTCCTGGTTTATTTCATGGTAGCCCATTAAGCTGTTAACTTTTTAAAAAGCGGAAGTCATTAGGGACGTCTGGCGCCTTCTAGATAAGTTGAATATCAAACAATAGTTTTCGCTATTCAAAGTTTTGCTTTAGATAAGTCAAAAACCCTGCTTTAAATATATTAAAACGTAACTAGAGAAAACATTACTTTAAAATTCCATGTTATTTACCATCATTTATATATGCTATATTTGGTATATAAAATCTTGCGACAGTAGACAAGAAAAACCAAGATGAAAACCTCGTGCAAAATTTAAATATCAAAGGGTATAAATTAAATAAATTATATGTAATTAGTGAAGAACTGTCGTCGATCACTGGATGTAATGGTTAGGAAAAATAGTAGAAAGAAGAGTTTAAACTACATAAGAAATTATCAATACAGAAGAATCGCGCATACTATCTCGACCAGGTTTTCTGCGTATCCTCGACGATGTTTTTCTGCCGATGAATAAAAATCTACGAAGACGAGATACATTTATATTTACTGCATTTATTTTAGATTTTTATTGCGATTAAGAAATATAATTTTGGATTGGTTTCAAAACAACACTAAAACATGAAATGTTGTATATCTTCACTCAAAAGAAATGGTTCTTTTGTAATGTATATAAATAACATACTTCATTTTAATATTTTTTTCTTTATCTATCTCATTCTTCGTTCTTAATTATTCTTCTATTCTAAAATACTTCAGTAATTGAAATTATATTCCTTGGCAGCAACTTATTCAAAGAGAAATGTTAAATTCTCTCTTAAGAGGTAACAGTTACAATAAATTTTTTATTGTCTCCGTGGTGTAATATCTAAAAGCATTTCCTTTGTAACACAAAGACCCTTAATTCATTTCTGGGCCAACACTCTGGACTTTGGATATTGTTAGGATTTCTTAGGATGTCTACCGCTTCCATATCGTAAATCTGTCACCATAACAGCATTGCCCTTTTTGGGGCTGTCAATATATGAGAATCAGAGTAACCCGGACCTTGCCTCGCCATCCACGACCTCATTGTCATTTAAAACCACGTAAAATTGAGATCAAATACTAGTCCATTACAGATAGAAAGATATTGAAGCATGATTTTGTAATGAAAAGAAGTAGCGATTGTAATAAAAAGGTTGTGTAATTTGAAGCCAGATAAAGGCAATAGTGCGATTGAATACCAGCAAGCTGCTACCTAAATACTTTTGATCATCCCTGACAAAATGGCTTTTAGCGACCAAATAAATTGCGCAATAGAACACCTTTTGATGTACACCCCAAAAATACATTCTATACGTAGTCCGTATTTCAAGTAGTTAAATCTTAAAAACAAAATGTTAAAAAAAAATATTTAAAGCTTAATAAATTAAAAGAAACAATGAACGTATTATATTATTATGATTCAGGAGAGGAAAAATTAAAAAAAAATCTATTTTTAAGTATGAAGCATTGTTTTTAAGACCTTTCGTTCTTATTACTAAAATATAAATTACTTTATATAGAAATGGGTTTAAAATATCGATGGTTCATTGTTCTTTGATAATTTATGCTATTTAAAATTGTAGGGCTAGGTTGGTAAAAATAATTAAAATGCAATGATAGTCAAAATATATTCTGAATAAAAATTAAAGTTATTAGAAATTTCGTTAGATATATGCCCCATGGGGTACACAAATATAATACTTACAGGATACGACCGGAGCGATGTCGGGACCGTCGTGGGGCATTAACATCTTCATCGTGATGGCCCCGGGAAGGACGCTGCTTGATACCGACACTTTGATGTTTTTTTTTAAGGACTGTTTTAAGAAAATTATCTATTTCTCCTTAATTCCAACAAGCTAAGAGCGAATGGAGCCGCACGGGCTGTTGTCACTACTGTGGGTATTGCACTATCGATTATGCTTTGGGACCAGACGCTGAGTACGCATGCGCGTTTACAGTGACCCGCGCATGCGTTCTGTGGGCCGTTTTCATTTGACATTTGACAGTCGTGACAGCGGCTTCTTCTGAATCATCTTCTAGATTATCATCAAGTATAAGAATAGGAATAATGAATAGCTCTCTTTGTGTGGTCTTGATAAGACATCTTTACACCACATAAATTTTAGAGCCCTGAACTTACTGAGTTCACTACTTTCTGGCTAGATGTATCCCTAGCTATATAAGTATATGATACTTCAGTTTCTTCTTTGTCTTTTTCTATTTTATAACAGAATTAGGTAATGATGATGATGATATCAATTTATCCCTGAGGGGAAAAAAGGCAAAGAACTTAAGTCCATACAGCCAGGTTTTATTTTTAGTAATTATCTGAAAATTTTGGTAGTTTTAAAGGCCGAAGCCACGTCTTCTTTGTTCTTGATTATAAGGCTGATGCCATGTCTTGTGTTATTGTTGTCACGTCTTATTATTCTCGGTCATAAGGCCACTTCTTTGATGTTTTGAATTGGTCAAAGTCACATTCATAAGCAAAATAGTAGAATCCAAATAAAAACCACTTATATTTCCAGATGCCCGTTTCAAATCCCATGTTAAGGTAAAATCAAAAGTATGTCCGTTTAATACAATCAGTCAATCCGGGGAGTACAATCCAGAAGTTTCAACTTTTCTGTTATTATTTGCTTAATCCTTTCCATGTATTATCCTTTGTCTCCATTGTAACTTAATATTTTCAATTTGTGATAGTATATTACTCATTGAAACCAAAGTTTTTAGTATAATAACAGCGTAGAAATTTTCGGCGCGAAACTACGTCCAGAACGCAGCCACGCGCCGAAAATCCTCTCCAGAATTAGGTAACTTTGTACATTAAAAAATGCATAATCTAGTAATGGTGTGATTACTATAAAAATAAAGAGTTGATTATTTTTTAACCATAGTCTTATTTCCATTTAAAAATACAAAAAAAACTAAAAAAGATTTCATCAAGTCTATATGTACCCATTTGCTCTCAATGATAATTTGTTAAATCAATGAACAGTATATTTTATAAACTTTATTTTTTAAAGAACAGTCTTGTTGTTACTACTGGCTCTCTGCATAAACGTAGAGTTCAGTCGATGGATTTCAGTATGTTTATCACTTATAGAAAGAGAACAATCTTCATTATTAATTATTTTTATTGAAAATCGTAAATAAATTTACATAAAATATTAATAAATATCATTACATCACGTGTACAAAGTATTTATTAAGATGTCGGCTATTCAGATCAACACGGCGTGGGGACCGTGTATGTACATCGGTTGTGTGATAGTTCGTTTGTGAATGTCTGTGTGGAGTGCGATGTCTAGTATCCAGCCAACTCGGCGAAGGTGGAGTCCATCTCGTCGGCCAAGCTCTTGTATCGGTCCTTGTTGATACCCAGCTCGTCTGAAGCATTAATAGCATACATTTTAATTTGCAGTTTTTATATCTACTCTGTTGTAATAACTAAAGATTGATTAGATATAATCAATACTAATTTTGGAACCTTCAAGTAGTAAATGGTCTTGACATACACCTAAACGAAGTTGTACGTAGCATGATACACATATAAAAGTAATTGTTATTTATTACAAATATTGCTAGCAAATATACTACAATTTTAATAAAAATGAATATATTACAGATATAACTTGCTGTAATTTCTGCCTGGATATATCTTTTAAATGCTATACTACACTACTGCTTCGTCAAATAATTCAATAAACGTCAAAACTATTTGAACATGTTTTTCATTTATTAGTTAAAACACTTTTAAGTCATATTTTAAGAATCAGGTTTTATTGCGTTAGCTAAGCTTTATGTTTAAATAGAATGTTTAATATAGATATTACAGAATAAACATTAAGTACCTTGGAAGCATTGATCCGCCACGGTAGCAGCAAAGCAAAAGATATGTTAATAACAAACACAAAAAGCAAGGGCTCTTAAACTAAGCGATCTCTAAAGAATTGTCCTCATAATGACTAGATAGGAAATGGACAATTCTTCAAATATCAGAACAGAGGTTAAGGTTTTGTTAGTAAGTGATAGAAATTTAATGCGGTAAAACTGTTGGCAGAAGTGCTCGTAACGAGCTACTGCGTTAATATCATTGGAATCTGGTGAAGATTTCTCGGGTGGTCGGTTGGATGATGATCTAAACAGGTTCATGTCCTAAGTGATATTAAGAACGATATTGACTTAAACTAAGTGCTAAAAGGGCTGTTAGTATCCTGTGAGCTCGGCGAATGTGCCGTCCAAGTCATCGCATATCGCCTTGTATTTCTCCTTCTCGTTGAACAACGCGTCTGGAAAATTGCGTTATTAAATAATATGCGAAGTTAATTAGTGTTGAATCATAAATCCTAACACGGAGATAGATGTCAAGAGATAGAGGTACGATGTATGGGATAGTGAGGTAACATGAGTGAAATCCACGAAGTTGATTAGATTGGTATAAGTTTTTTATTGATTGTGTTTTAAATCGTTTATTAAGTTTATTGAAGAATAAAGATATTATTTTTATATCAACAGTCTCCTGAATGTTATATGATATAATAATATTTGCAAAAAAATTTTTTTTTTATAAAATTATTGAACAATTTTCAATAACATTCAAGAATGTTCGCTTTAAATAAACTGATACAGTTAATAGTTTTATTAGCTGTTATAAGACATCGGTTCAGAGACCAATACATTTAGGAAATATTTTATTTTTAAGGTGAGAGGTAATTTTGAAGTATAGAACGATAATGGAATACCTTCGAGCCTGTCGACTTCCTTCTGTAGTTTCTTGACGGTCTTCTCGGCGTACTCAGCGCGGGCCTCCGCCTCCTTCAACTTGGAAGTGAGGGTCTTAAGTTGTTTCTTAAACTCTTCGACGCGTTGGTTCGCCTTCTCCTCAGACACTTCCAGTGATTTAAGGGAGTTACCTACGACCTGAGTAACAGATTTTGTTTAAACAACGATAACCGAAGAGTACATCGTTGTACACCTTGGTATACGTGGAGCTATTGGCTATAATAATATTTCGGAAAAAATATTGCCAACTGTTGTTTTCTGCATGTTTGTCAATTAATATAAGATAAAAAGTTGCTCTGTCTACTAAAATACTATTAATATTTTTAATATCATTTAATAAGATAATGTTACCTTCAATTCTTCCTCAAGTTCTGAGATCTTAGCGTCACCAGACTTGACACGGTCCTCAGCGACTTCGAGTTCGTCTTCAACGAATGCCAACTTGCGTGAGACCTTTAATCATAAACGCCTGTTGTAAGAACTCATGAAAATTTTGCATTATTATACTTTGCAGAATATATAAATATAATAAGATCATATTGTTCCGATCGCAAGGAAATAAAGCATTATTTATTATACCAACAACTAGACGAATATTGTCAAAGATTGGGTTTAGAAATGACCCTCGGAAGAAGTCTGCACATGTCCAACAGTAGGCTGCGCCAGCGTTTGACAGTGATATATAAGTGGAGGTAAAAACTTGAAGTATGACCATCAAGCAGAGCAATTGTTAAGTTATCGGTACGTCAAATTTTTATTAATGTAATGTTCAGTAAAATTTAAGAAAATACACCTCATCGGATTTGCCGTCAGCGTCCTCAGCGAGAAGACGGGCCTCTTTAAGTTGGTTGGTAAGCTGGTCCATACGCTCCTCATCCTGTTGTGCTCTGTTCTCCAATACTTTGCACATACTGAAACAAGGTATTTTCTATTTAATAATGAAAAATTATTACTGCTTACACTAAGTGATAATCATTAATAAAGTATTCCACAATTCAATGTAAAACCGCTTTCAAACATTGTTTAAGGATGTTGATCAACTTGCCTCCGAACAGATTTGTGATATTTACCGACATAATGCAGCCCTTACCGGTTGTTCTCATCAGCAGCCTGCTGGGCCTCGAGCAGCTTCTGTTGAGCGGTACCAGACCTCTCCTCGGACTTCTCGAGATCCTCCTCAATCTGCTGTACCTTCCTGTTGAGGGCGGCGACCTCCGCCTCAGTTGCGGCCAGTTGCTTCTCCTTCTCTTCCAAGTCCTTGTTGGCCTGCTCAAGTTTGTTCTTGTTCAGAATCAGATCCTCTTCCACCTGAGCGAGTTTCTTCTGGAGTTCACGGACCTCTTCGTTGACCTGGAAAATAATTCAATATTCTCAAAAATTACCACCTCAAAGAAGAATATCATTTTTATATAGTAATTCCTGTTTACTACATACTTTACACGTGTTCCTGTATATTTTTAAGAACGAAAAATTCTCGGAGAAAGCTTGAATGACCTTTTTTTTACCATAAAACTATTGTAAATGTTTCAATGAAAATTTTTCGTTACATGTTTTTTATGTATTAACTGATGTCGGTCTCTCACGGTCTCATGGTCATGGTCATCATAAAGGAGACGTGGTGTTGTTGACAACCTATTGGTTGTCTATCGTGTTAATGATATTTAATACCTTTTCAGCACGGAGGTTGGCATCCCTGGCTTGCTGTTCGCAGGTATCTGCCTTGTCCATGGCATTGTCCTTCTCCAGCTTCATCGCCTGCATCTTCTTCTTAATCGCGTCCATGGTGGCTGTTTTGTTTTGTTTTCACGGTCCGGATGAAAAATACGCCAGCTACGGGCCTGCAAGTAATAAAATTATAAGATAAATAATATAACAAATACAAAATCATTTCTTTATGCATTTTTAACATACGTATATTTTTTGTATATTTGATAGGCTATTTATGAAGAAATAATTAAGCAAAAAGATAAATATAAATATTTTTGTAGAAAAATTATTTATGTACATTATTATTAAATCAAATATTAGATTTAATACATAAAACTGACTCGGCTGCGCTGTTATTATTCATATCTGATCTAAATGTCAATCTCCTCTGTCTACAAAAGATTTAACTTTGCAGTTAAATCATTTTGTTCATCTTAATTTAGTCGTATAGCAATAATTTTTAGCCGTTGACAAGAGGTTTTTAATTCGACGCTTATATTTTTTTCACCTTTTTATTTATGCGATAACTCATAACTTTTTCAAAAGTATACTTCAAGTTGTTCTATTAAAACTGAAAATAGATAGAACTCAATGCTAAGCAGAAGCTATAATTTTTTCTTGTTTAAAAGTTTGAGAATCTCGAAGCCAAACTTGTTGAAATTTGAATAAAATTCAAACCCCAAACGAGCAGGAAACATTTCAAAGATTTTTTTTCAGAATCTCTCCGTTGTCAAATTTATTTTATAATAGATTACGTAGTGACATATTCTTTTGTTAAAAAAATTATTTAAGGTTGAAAATGCTGTCAGTGAATTGTATTACAATACGATTTAGATTACGCTGTTGGCCACAAGCCAGCGCGATGGACGCAGGGCTGCATGGGCATCCGATGGGTTTATACTCTCAGTATTAAACAACGTTAACCTACATAAAACTCTATCATGCGACCCGATTCTCTGTACTCTATATAAAGCGCTGCTATATATCACGCCATCTAAAGGTGAAGTTCGTTGTTTTGTATTGAAAACATCTGACCCGTAAAACACATGCATTTTTATAGTCCATTTTGCGATAAATATTTTTAAACAGGTTACTTTTACACCGCGAATTATCGTATATATGCTCGTTATACGGACACCGTTAGGTGTTAGGTATTTCAACAACGGTGCTATTTGAGACTTTTATACCTCAAGACCTCAGTGATTTTAAAATCTATAGCGCTTTCTAACCCGAAAAACAGTTAAGTACTCGTACCAGTTAAAATTTGACGATACTCCAGTCAACCCTTTTGGCCAGAATTGAAGCGACACTTTCGCTTACGTGGTTGCGAAAGATGTTTTATTACTTAAGGAGTTTAACTCTTACATAAAAAATACAAAATGAGTAGCAGTAGTAAGTTGAGTATATTCAATAACATGTAGCTAGCTTTGTGGTATCCAAATAATAGTTCCAATTTTTTTTTTAATCTGTTCACACTTTTCATGACTCCCTTTTCTAACTTTAGTCCAAATGCTTTTTCTTTTCTGACAAGTTGTTAAAATGTATTTCATTAATTTCATTCAATATTGTTTTAAACATTATTAATTTCTGTACCGTTTAATAAACAACTTTGTTATACTTAAGGTTACACTGAGGCAATAGCGAATAGTATCAGTTTATTTTTAATAACATTAATTTTCAGTTGGTTTTAACGATGTAAATGAGATTTTTTAACGATCGAGAAGCGATTGCAAAAATAAATGCCAAGAAGACATGACGCGGAGGTATTTCTGGCGAGTTCTCAACCGACGCCGATAATGTTCACAGAAATAAACGCGTTCCAGTGCCGGTCCATCTGACAGCTGGTGGGAAAACTGAAACCGAGACTATAATACATTATTAAACAGGTTCCAGGGTTTATTGATTTTATGAACACTAATATTTTAATTAATCTTTCATTGATAATTTATTTATTTATTGCAACATCTTAGTATATAAATGTCATTGACAAATTCACGACTTTCTTTTGATTCACAAAATATGTTTTTATTAGGTTCTTGTCTTTTTACTACTTGTCGAGACAGGGTGATAAATTTGCCAATAACACTAGATATTTCACTAATTAAAAAAAATTGTAGCTTTGTACGTGTTTGCATAAATATCATATTTCGAAGATTACAAAAATTATTTTTAATGCATGAGAAATCCTTTAAAATGTAAGGGTCGTGCAAAAGAATTCAAAGTAAACCGCCTTTTTAGTATTCCCAATACCGGCACTTAAGTCCCGGTATTGGGAATTTTCCAAAAGAAATGAGAGATTCAAGGCCATTTATCCACTTCGGAAGCACAAGCTCGGTAGAAATCGAACCCGCGCCTGTTCAAGACGTACAGCGCGTACGATCAACTTATGAACTAAACTATCACGACTTCTAAACAAGGTATTACGCCAAATTGACACGAGGCAATCTGAACTATTCGGACAAGAGTGTTGTTTAATATCTTGTACTAACACGAAGTGTCTTAAACTACCTTACGTTTAGTAGTCCCAGAACATAAATAGAGAATTTCTATATTTCGTAAAGATTTTTAAATGTAAAGTAAATAAATAAAATATATAATACATTATATTTAACAAGCTTAGTAACAGGTTAAAAATTTAAACTGACTGTTGGCCGTTTGTGTAAAATTTAAAAGAAATATATGTGTTTAATAATTTAATAATATTATATAAAAATATGATAATTTGCACCAAGTTTAAAATTATTGAAAAAAATTCTGTGTAGTTTGTGTATAGAAGCGATTAAAAAAAAAAATTAACTATAATTTAGAAAAAAATTAAATAATTGTTGTAGTTTGTTTGTATTTTATTTTTCATTAAATTAAACATGTAATAATGTTTTTTTGTCATAAGACTTATAATACTTTTGAAGAGCATATATTCAATATTTAAAGAATTGAAGACATGTGAAAAGAATGTTAGTCTTAGTACAAATTATAATTTATTTAAATTATTTTATTCATAGTACTGATGTATTTATTATTTAAGTAACCTGTAAGCGAAAGACATAACGAGATACGAAATCAAAACATATTTCGACAAAAAAAACTTAAGTTGTAAAACTTAAAAAATCCTTAACATTAATTTATAAGCTATACTAGTTTTGATTTTGTCTAGTTCAAACCTAACTAATGTAATCGGAGTATCGTTCTTTCTTGATGATGCAAGAAACATTTAAAACCGGCTCGGACTATGTTTGGTATGAGTTATATTATCTCAGTGTTCAGTGACGTCGATAAAGTTTTTTCATTTAATAAACAAGTGCCAAGAAAATGTTGCAGACGTATTGCATGTTATATTTATCAGTATTCTAAAAAGCTTTAAAAGTATTCTAATGGTGGTAAATAAATACTAATATTTGACCATGCCGCAAATAGGTTAAACGCAACAGCGGGCGGCGGGCGAAGAACCGCGCGGGCGGGCTACACTATTTTCAGCGAGGTCGCGCGCGCGCTGAAATCCGAGTCACATAAGAAAAACTTATCAGCGCACCTGCACCTCTTCACAACAAACTGTTCCTCCTGCACTTCTATCAGAACCACACCATAAAATTAGAACCCTAAAATATCCACCGCAAAGAGCATCAAGCTTGGATACTACACGTCACCACACAAGTGTCACTTGTCACCTAACACTGCCAAGCTAATTCTTTTTTGTTGAGCGCCAGTGAAGTCCTGGTTGTCGGATGGTAGTATCCAGGCTGGTAGCTGCTTCTGCGGCGCGTAACTCACCTCACGAGCTGTTCACACGGCGGAGCGACACGCACTGCGCCCGCCCTCGCGGTGGCTTCATGCGCCCGCCCGACTATTTTCGGTGCCAAAAACCCAGGACTACGATCCACCATTACAAGCCACAGCCGCAAACGCCGGCCGTCACGCTCCCTCGCGCGCGGGCGGCACTATTTTTGCAGCGGCATAAATATGCTGATGTTAACTTTTTGAAATTATATCATATAGTACGGCGCTTTCATGACCGATGAAATAACAAAAACATGACCAAATTATTTGCCACCGGTCATAAAAATCAAAACACACTTGATCTTGAACATACACGTTTGTGGTTGGCTAATAAATCCTTAGAATCTTTGATCTTAGACCATTTCTCTTCTCTTATTGACTTTTTTATTTCTAAGTATAAAAATGAGGCGCTTTTAATAATTTTTAAACTACGCAACTCTCAGTTGTTTTTGTTTAAAAAAAATAAAAGTTAATCTCAATTCATGTGAAGTATAAAAGAAGCCGAAGATGAGGATGATGTAGTATTCAGACAGCACATGATTCGGACGTTTTCAAAGTATTCGCTAGGTATAAGTGGATCAACTCGTAAAGGCTGGAGTCCGTGGACAAGTACACAAGAATCGAAGTCAATTGCTGTAAACAACACTGAGTTACAGTGCAGCTGATAACTATTTACAACATCTACTGAGCCTTAGTAATAATTAGGAGACCTGTTCTAGAGCATTTCACGGTTTGCAGCCTAATTTAGGTTTAAATTAAAAAATTATCTATATTGACATGTTTCTTAACAAATGAGAATTAAATAGTTAAGACCAACGATGATTCAGGAATTCTTATTTAATACCACTTATAAAAAGATAAATCCATTTTACTGTTCTATTTAACACATACATACAAAAGAAGCCGTTTTATATATTGGTGTCTACTTAAATACTATATTTGCATACTAAGAATTACTATTTTGTTTTGAACCGGTTAAGATGTAGATGTTGTCTCTGGGGTAAAAAGAATTAAATTTATAAGTTTTAGCAACAATATGCAGCCAAAATTAGTAATTTCTATACGATATCTGATACGAGTTCTAGATGCGAAATACATTTTGTTTCATTTTCCTAGTAGCTATACTAAATTAAAAGAATGGAACATTTGCGAAAAGAGCGCACTCTGACTCCGAAATTGATTTGTAAATTACATATTTTTCACTGTATGACTAGACTAATACTTTTGTTATAACATTGGGATAATTTTCTATGGATTGCGAAAAAAACATTGAACTAATATCCACATGCGAATGTTTTATAAAATACTTGTCACACTATTTAAATATGATTGTGTACTTCTTTATGATTTTAAAGTTTCAGCAGATACATGTTTTGTGGAAAGTTGAAATTAAATATTTAAATAAACATTTCTATTATAATTTTAACATATTTTAATGAATCGTTTCAGACAGATTACACAACAAAAAAATCAATCCAATTTTATCAGATAGAGATCCTTGTCATTTTAAGCATCTATTTTTAATGAAGAAATAATAGTTCTTAATGTAAGGGATAAGAAAATGAAACAAAACATATAGTACAGAAATGTTTATTTTAGAGAATCGAAACAGTTGTTCAAAGCTTTGGCGCGCTTGGTTGTATAAAAAAAGCTAGAGCAGTTTTACTTAAGCTTAACGTTTATTGTATAAATGGAAAACTAACCGCTAAATAAACAAAGATTCAATATACAATATAAGATCACACTTCGTAAGAAAACAACATCATACAAAATACGGGAAATGACCAGAAGGACCATGTATCATGATCAATTACAAACTAAAACTGATTAAAATATTCATCAGCATGTTTTTTTTATTTTTCTCTCTTATATAACACCGCTCTAGCATGAGTCGAAGAGAATACAAATGATCAGAAAAACGTGTAAATAGATTAAAAGTACAAGATACAAAACGCCTAAAATTAATTCATCTATTAGCTTATAAGAGAAATACTGAACATAGTAGCATCCAAACCAGATACAATCTCCCGCCAATACATACCATTACACAGATTTCATGACCGCAGAAACAAATATCTCTATAAATATAATGAGACATCTTTTCAGAGTTAGATTTATTGTTACTACTAAATAAATGCTTTTTATATTTCATTTAGTAATTTTGAACTAAAATAAATTTAGAAAAGAATAATTTCATATTAATTTAGTAAGCCTCTTATGTAGTGGCCGCAGTGTTGGAAGGCTCTTCAGATAAAACTAAAATCTGATGAGTCGCTGGAAACCGCAGAGTTCGCAACGCTAGACCGATCGGTGTGGTGGAGATGTGGAGGAAGCCAATGTTCAGCAGTCGATGTCTGTCGGCCAATGACTATAAACTTTTACATTTCTTATAATTCAAACAATGTACAAATAGTGTACTAACATCGGCAGTGATACAAAGAAGTTCATACTAACAAATAGTATTTTAATATTACAACTTATAAAACATAGTTTTTTTTTTATTTATTAATGTTAGTGGTATTTAGAATTAATTTGATAGATAACAAAATTAATTTTAATAAGCCAAATACATTATCGATCTCTGCTTGAGCATACTCACATACATACATGCACATAAGTTTCTTCAGAAACGTTTCAAGATTTTACCAAAAAAAAATTTTTAATTATTTAATGCGATACATTTACATGTATTAAAGATCTATTAAAGATTACTCTTTAATAGTTTGTTAAGCGAATATTTCCAAGATTCTTTAGAATAATTTGAACCTAATAAGGCTAAATGTTTATAAGTTAGAAATAACAATAAAGTACAAAATACAGATTTTATTTAATCATCCGGGTATTTTTTGTAAACTACAACTGTAATTATTCCCGATATATCCACAGTAATGACATAACATCTTCAATTAGAAATTTTAAGGTAAAATTTTCCGAAAACTGCAAACGGTTATGTATAGATGAATAAAAATAATGATGATAATGTTTTAACACTCGATAAGACACGAATATAACTGGTAAAATATTCTCCGTGAAATCTAATTGAAATATTTACACAGAATCCAATTTAAACTGATTCAAATATTTTCAAACTACTGCGACTAAGAATACCTAATAAATAATGATAAATTACAATCATGTCAAAATGCTAACTGCGTAAAAAGATATAAAATATTTGTATATAAAACCAAATTATTTTTCCGGTGAGCCTTTTTATATAAAATGTTTATCACAAAATTATTTAATGCCTGTTATTAAGAGGGCTCGTATTGATTCATACCATTTATTTGCAAAGTGCTTAGTGCAAAATGCAAACAATACAAGCCACGCATACCCTTAACATTTCGCGCGAAGATTCCAGTCGACTCACACAAGATGGCGTCCAGTTCCCGAAATGGCTGCTTTCAGTAGCCAGACAGGTCCGCAAACGTTTGATCTACTTCTTCAGCTATTGCTTTATACTTACTGCGTTCTTCGACCACCTCGTCTGTTGTTAGTAATAATTAAATAGACGTTAATAAGATGAGCCTATTTATAAACAGGAATTTCACAAATTACACGTTTGAATATTAAGATAAATTTTGCTGAAGTTCAATTTATACCTCTAAAAATGTATAAAAATTTCTAGTCGTGCATGCAAAAACTAAAATACTTGTAGGCATTGTTCTAAATAATGCATAGAAAATAATATTCAAACTACATTAACAAATAACGGCATACTTTTTTACACTTACCAATAACTGAAATAAACCAACAAACTGTTGGAAAATGATAAGGCTACATTGGTTAAAGGACTAGGATTAATTAAACAGTAGTAGCAGAATTTAAATCTTATGGTTGTAAAACCACAAGGTTTAACTTGTGTAGTCCCCGTAATTGTATAACAGTTTTTCATACACACTAAAGTTAAGCTTAAAAATATTGAGCTGTATGGTTGCAAAGTTGTAAGTTCATATGTACTATGTGTTTTAACTTGAATAATGTATATCAAAATTTATGTAGATATAAATATATGAAACAAAACAAACTGCCATATTAATATTCTCGGTTCTGAAGTCAGGATCATAAATATATACTTGATACTAATAAATATTAAAATACGATACTTGGCCATACAGTAAATAAAAATTATGAAGCAAGTTTTTGTGGAAAATTTAAAAAAAAACAGTAAATAAATAATAGATCATTTATTATAATTGAAAAATAAATACCGCCATAATCTATGGATAGTGATACTTGAAATTAGTATAAAACATAAAATAAAATACGTTTATACAGATATAGTGTGAATCGTGGCCTGATGATGTTGCTTAGGCGAGGTACTGGAGTAGCGTTTGAAACCTTATTCCTTAAGGATGAGCTCCACGAACGCGGTGTCGAGGTCGTCTCCGATGTCCTTGTACTTCTCCTTCTCGGCCACAAGTTCGTCTGTACGTATGTTTGCATTAGAATGTTGCACATTCTTTATAATATTGACTGAATTTGTTCGCCTACGGTCAACTACACCTACCTTGCATTTAAATTTGTTTTGGTAAATTATACTTACTGGCAAAAAGAATATTGGTTACTTAATTATTATGTCAAATAGGCACCATGGCACATACACCACTAATCTTCTGGACTAAACGCTAGATCAGAAGTCTGTGATATTATTATTCAGTAAATTGAAGAAATTTGAATAAATACTATAGAAAACCCTCGCTCTCTTAAAGTCAAGTTTAAGCTAATTAGTAGCAATATGATGCGTGAGAGCGTGTAGTAGAAGTAATATGAGGTATGCTTACATGTCAAGTTTCATTTTTATTCCGAAGCCATGCGTCGCTCTCGATAAGTAAAGCTGGCGCTTAGACTTAAAAACGTTGAGGCACTTCAATGCTTACATGCAAGTGATAGGGAAGCAGTCGCTTCACATGTCTGAATGTCATCGATGTTTACAGAAGAAAAAAAAGCAATTAATGAAAGAGGGTGTTATATAGTTTTACTTAGTTTGTATGCGTTGAAAGTGAAACTGTTAGTTTTGTTTTCAATGGCAACGCGTGCAACGCCCGCAGAATCGGGGTTGCGTTGTTCCCACCAGGCCCAGTTCACTGAAGGCGTCTTCGACTTCCGTGCCGATTTTGTACAGCAACTGTTTGCTGGAGACCAGTTCGTCTGCGGAAAGCAGCGCAGTCAGTCGTCTAACAAAGCTAAATTAGCCTGCTAGTACGCATGCTTAGAAACATTCATGGCCATTATGATTATTTTCACAGCGAAACGTCATTCCATCAGCTATTTTAAATAAGTAGTTTATTTAATTCGTTAAAATTTACTAAACAATATCCTCATCGATTCGCTTTAATAATAATTTTGATTCGGGGATTTGAATACGAGGGAAATGATAGTTATTATAGATTGAAAAGGAATTTCAGATTCTATGATTCGGGTGTTTCGGTAGGGGCAGGTGCAGGCGGATTCCGCGCCTCTTCTTCTTGACGTTCTTTTTCTTTTCTCGCTTCTTCTTCTTGACGTTCTTTTTCTTTTCTCGCTTCCTCTTCTTGACGTTCTTTTTCCTTTCTGGCTTCCTCTTCTTGTCGCTCCTTTTCTCTCTTCGCTTCCTCTTCTAATCTCTCTTTTTCCCGTTTGGCAGCTTCCTCCATCCTTTCTTTCTCCCTTTTTGCAGCTTCCTGTTGTTGTGCACGATTCTTTACCGCGTTCTCCAGTTGCTTTGGCGTTGGCTGAACTCCAGGAATCAACTCTACTACCGCATCGTCAATGTTATCACCGATGTCGTTGTACTTCTCTATTTCGTTGATCAGGTCATCTAGAGCAGGCATTGCTAGTCAGCTTCTTGATACGGAAAGTCGTGATATTCTAAATTATTATCTCCATGCCTCAATGCAAAGTTGACATTTCTAAACGAATTCTCTACCTGGGGGACGCATGCGTTAACATTTCACTGATTACTTTACACAAATTGTTCATCTTCGATAACTTAATCGATACATGCTCCAATTGATTTCGTTATTACATAGGTGGAATATTTAAACACATGGACGTTGCCATGCTCCGTCATTCATTAGGACCTTTCTTCTCATGCCCCATGTTCTAACCAAGTTATTATTAATACATATTTTATACCGAAACATGGGTTTTTAGATTGAAATTTATTTTCTCGTTGTCAAGGACAAGTGACTTGCAAAGATGTAAAATGAAAGAACAAACAGTCAAGTTATAGCTGATAGAATCGACCACGTGATTAGTAAACTCACGAAGGACATAAAAGGAGGTTTCACACGGATTAGTAAAAAAAGACAACAAACTAAAAATAATAATATTATATATTTATAAACACTTGTGTTAGAATATCTTAAAATCATTAATTATTTTTTTTAAGAACTTATCTATCGATTAATAATCGATAACGTTTTGATAAAGACGGAATTGTACCGATTGATCGATAGTTTCGGTAATGTTGTATGAGTTCATAGCACTCAGAACATACTCGTTCTGTTGAACATCAGACTCCGGAATTCTCAATACGTGAGTGAGTGGGAATTCTCAAGACATTGCCAGCACGACTATTAACAACTAAAATGTGACGAGTC
>DWLS01002335.1:0-18366 GCA_018246255.1 Pachliopta kotzebuea | reverse complement strand
CGAGCGCAGGGTCCGATGAAGCTTTCACGGCCATAATGGTGGCCGAAAGCATCGACATCACCCGGAAAAAAAAAAAACTAGCGATATTACTGAGGTTATGAGACTCGACACCTTACATCTCAAGGCGACGAGTGCAATGTGCTGCTTTGTATACCATCTTAACTAGTGCCGTATGTATGATGTAAATGGGATTTCTTTAACTTTTTTTTTAACAGTGCAGAATATTCTCCTCTAGAATGTTTTGGCCGAAGATATTAAGAGAGCAACAAACATATATGCTTTTAAAGGATTGCTTCAATCTCATCTTTTGGATTGGATTTGGGCCGTCCCCTCCGTCAAGCTAGCTAATGCAGAGCTTCTTTGGTTGATTAGCAGAGTGCACCACTAGCTGGTAAGTATGAAACTGGTTCCGGGAGTTGTTGTGTTATCCCTTACACTCCTCTCACATCTACAAACAAACTTTGTCCCCTACTTCGTCCCTTGGCTAGACGGGCGAATATGCCTCCATGGCATTAAATCCACACTCTTTACCTTTACTTTGAGGTGATACATAAAGTATAAACAATTAAAAAAATGTAGTTTTACATACCTTCACTATCTCTAGTTGAAAATAATATTAGAAAAATCTTACCTACCATACGGTTTCATGAAAAGAAATAGTTCATAATAATTACTGTGACTAGAATATTCAAAATGACACTCTCAATTTAGATCTTATTCATAAAGATTAAACCTTTAGTTCTTTTAAGATAACCTAAATTACAGTTTTTTTTTTATAAGCAACACTGCTATCAGTTCATATTGTTGCGATCAGAAATAATTGTCAATATCGCTGATGAAGTTAGGTCAAATTTTATTACAGTACATCACGCAAAGTTTTTGTTTTATATGCATTAAAAAAATTTAGACTTATCAACAGCTTTTCATTGGAAATGTGATATAATGGTAACAGATTTAATTACTTTAACAATTATGAGTAATAAATGTTTGATTTGTTTTTAGATAATATCTACATAATCAGACTATCGTCAGTCCTGTTTTAGTAAAAAACTATATTTGCTGACATGTTGGCTTTTACTTGAAATCGATATCTGTGATAGTGTATTGCTTTCAAATGTTGCAGCGTTGCCTGACTTAAAAAGCTGGAAAATATTTATTCACACCATTGCCTGACAAAGGCTTGCACTGTATTTGATGAATGCTCTGATAAAGCGGGGCACAATTGACTCTGTTTATTTGTCCATTTCGTGAAAGTGTTAAATTAATATTGAAATGGTTTCTGTTTTCTCTAAATGAGGACTTATAAAATACACTGGGGGCATTTTAGGATAAGATCACTGCTGGCTTTCACGATTTTCTAATTCATACTTATCTCTATATCTTGTCCCGTTGCTTTAAACTTTGTTCCAATGCATCCCATACTACTGACTTCCAGAAACCCTCACCCAACCTAATCCATTCTCTACTGGTAACCTAATTATACTTCAGACAGGCAAGATTGTGAGCTATCTACCTATTTCAATGAATCTTGTTCATTCTATAAATTCAAGACCATCCTCACGCAGTCGTTACTTTTATAAGCTGTAAAGTCGATAGCAGCTGTAATTAATTACAAGAAAACGGAGACTGTTTGTCTAAACACTGATATAGTTTATTTATGTTTGTCCGAATTGCTCTAAATTGGTTTCTGTTTGCTTTTGGCTCTTTAATAAAAGTCTCTCGTAAGATATTCCAACTGTTGGTAATAAATAGATACTTTACTTGTATAAAGTTGTAAATTTTGGCTGACAGTCTTATTGTTTAAAATTAACATCTTTTAATTTTTTTTCTTTAAAGTAAAGAAAATGTTTGTTAATGTAGATCAAACAATTTTTGCAACACAGCAACGCAGGCATTATTTTTTTCCGAAAGTAGACAAATATTTGTTGAGCCGAACAAGTTTCATTATTAGGTGGTGCGGAAGCTAACAAAATGTCTTTTTTATTAACTGATGATAGTCTATTTGTCATAGACTCGCCGAGAGCCTCATCTCGTTCAAAGGTGAAGACAAATTATAGACAAAAGTTTTTACTGTAACCATCGCTGTTATATTAAGAATAAAAAAAGGTAAAGTATTCATCCACTTTGAAGAATCGGATAATTTGACTACCTTTATCCTAACCTTAACTACCTTTTTAAAATTATTTCTTGAAAGCGAAATTTTCTTTGACCTTTCAAATTTTTATAGCAACATTTAATTGGTAACTTTAACTAATAAGTACTGATGGTAGGTCTCCATTACCGGAGACTGTTTATATAGGTACCACCGCAGCTAGCAATATATTACTATATTCTCACACACCTCGAATATAGTAATATAATATTACTATATTCCAATTTGAAAGTGCATTGAGTTGGTCAATTTAGTAGGTTAATGAGATTTAACACTATACCTCAAAACGATGAACGCAATGTGGTGCTGTGTGCGCTCGCCTCGTCGATTTTTTGTGTAAAAAAAATTACACAAGTCCAAATGAAACATTAAAAGAATGGATTGTCTTACGAATGATATGTAAGATGGCAAACACTACATCATCATTTCAGCTAATCGTTGTCCATTACTAAACATGGACTTCCCCAATCGATTTCCAACCCCTCAGGTTCGATGTTATCAATCAGATGATCAGGAAGAAAACTTAACGAATTTCTCATGGAAATTGAAAAAAAAAGACATATTTATATAAGAAAAAATTAGTCGCCTATGTAGACCTCTATATAATTAACTTATACATAAAACGCCAACATGTGATGAGTTTTATGATTTATTATTTACTATACAATGAAAGTGGATCGTTTCGCATATCAAAATGGATGCCTCGATTAAACATGGCGTATATCGTTCAGTTTATATATTCACAACACTTCGATTAATTGATCTACTACTTCAGTTTAAACGATTAAATATCTGTGATATAAAATAGATTTTGTGTTTCATCAAATTTTATATTTAAGTGAACCCGGAGTAGGTGTTATGCTTGTCCATTTCAGTGTTATTCTATTATCCATTTCACATTGTTATTATAGCATCAGAAAAGGGTTCCCACCATTTTTTAAATATTTCAAGTTATTTAAAAGTACTTTGAGCATTAATTTCAAGTGATGATAAATTTCAAGAAGTCTCTGGATGTACTGGTTTGGTGAGAAGATCCTTGGAGCTGGTCTCTAAAGCTCTGGACGTCTACTAATAATGATGTTGATTTTGCATATATGTAACACTATGCTAAGCAATGCTAGAGCCATAACTTTTATAACAATGTAGCATGGTATTCAATGTATTATTTACTAAAAAAATCAGCTTTTGTTTACCTTATAAACTTAATTTTAATTAACTGTTTTATGTCATAAAAATATGTTGTTTTTGACTATGTGTTATAAAAGTAGTTCAGTAAGTTAAGATAATAAACACCACAACATAAATTGTGCTCGACGCTTTGAGACATAAGATGTTAACTCTAGTTACCCCAGTAATTTCACTATGAAACAACGACCTATAAACTGGAACACAGTAATATTAGCTCTCTACAGTGCGACAGAAATGCGATGAACCGAGATAGATGGTCTACGACAACAAAGCTCCCGTAAGTCTTTCACGATCCATTAAAATTAATGAAAACCATTTTACAAAACATTTAACATTTTTATTCACTTTAATTTAATTAAAACATTTGTTATACGATAGCAATAATATTAATAGACTTACATACTAATAAATTATTTCATAATTATAACCATAATAAGCTACATTAGCTGATGTATTGGATACAATTAAATTATTTGTACATTGATAATCAACTTTCAACATTACAATGCAAATTAAAAAATTAAAAAGTAATCCGCGTCTGTTTTCCTATAAGCTAAATTTCAAACTTTCCCCACCTTTCAATTTTTTTAAACATTAAAATAAGTCCTTAACATATATCTACATTATTAAGCTATAAAATTGATTTCGGGCAGGTTTGAAATTGGGCTCAACAGCTTATACGGGAAACAGATGCAAATTTTGAGCCGTATTTACAAAAAATCCGATCAACATAGGCCATTTGATCTACTTGCTTTATATTAGTTTCTCATATAGATATAATTATATAGCTTATATATTCTACATGTTGTTACTTAAAGTATACTTTTGAAATTCAACTCTAAACTATAAAGCTTAGCTGTATCCTAAATTAAAAATTTATTTAAAATTTTTAGTAAAAGATAAAGTTTCAATATCATTACACTTATATTTATTTTTAATAAAAATTATGACTCGATGTGTTTTTTCATATTTTTCTGTACACTTTTCTCATAACTACTGTATACATAGTATACATATACTATTCTTGTTTTGATTATATGTACTTGTAATTAACAAATACATTTTCTGTTATTACATAGTATCTATTTACAGGATATAAAACTAGTATTTTTAACGTTTTATTGACATCTTGCGTTAGTAATGTCCTGAAACAAAAAAAAGTTCGTTATTATATGAACTGTGAATTATTTTTTTAATGAAGACTTTACAGAGTGATCATATAATGATATTGTGTTTGTAAATTCTATAGAGATAAGAAAAAACTTAACTCCAATTAACTGAAACTTTCCTTTATATTTATATATTTTTTTAATACCTTTTGGCATGATGGCAATGATAATGATAGCAGGAAATATATAAATAGTATGTTTGTTTGACGATGAGAAACGTTCAATTCATAGCTTTGTACGTGTTTTCTTTCAAAATGTGTTTAATTATGTCGTCAAAGATATTTCTGTATAGTCAAAAGATTGCAAAGCTTTTTATATGTCGCAGCCTTCGACAAATTCCTTATAACATTATAGAGGCACTTTTATAATTTCTGATGAAACGTATTCACTCCGCGTATAATAATTTTTATTCATTGGCTGTACATTGAGCTTTCGAAAAGTCTATCAATTTTGTAGAATGATACTGAAATAACATATTTAATAAATTATACATGTCGCGTATTAGATTACCTGTAGAATTAGAGTAAAAAGTGTTATGAGAATTATAAGTAAATTGAGTCATACAAGTTTGTATGACGTAAACTGAAGATTTCTTAAACAATTTAATCTACGCTTAAGTTTAATCAGTGCTATCTTTTTAATTAATTTAAACCGAACTAATAATACAAAGACATTGACTATACTACTATATGACTTAAAATAACTCTTCTAAATTTATATCGGGAAAAGATGTGAAGCTTGCGACTTCTAATTTGGGCTCCCATTACAGCTTATGAATTATTTATTGTACTTATGTTTAATACTTACAGTTAAATGCTCTGTTTCGTGTTAGTTTCAGTGAACTGCGACTCCTCATCGATAAGTTGTAAGTTAACATTCTCATTCCTCGTATGAAGTAAGGCAGAAGCAGTTTTATCCTCTAAAATTATGTTTTCGATTTCAACACCATTGTCCTTTTTCCCGTTACCCTCGAGCATTTTTTGCTTTAACGACGGTCCCCTGTTGAATGAGGACGCCAATAAAGTTTCCTGAATTGTTTCATTGCCATTGCACACTTTGTCCGATTTGTGTGTAGGCATTCGTCCTGAGTGATAACTGTTCCTCACTCCTCCCGTAGACTCGAAGAACGGCAACACCTGTTTAAACTCCTTTCTAAAGTTTTCGTTTAACCACGCGTAGAGAAAAGGGTTGTAGCAAGTTGACGCCATCGCCATGGAATGCGCTAAGAAGAATGAAACGAAGTAATAATTCCATTCAGTCATTTGAGCATAAAAATCGTTGAAAATGTTTATTAGGTTGAGTGGTAGCCACGAAATACCGAATATGGCTACCATAGAGATTAACATTCTATTTGTGCGTTTCTTTCTATCTCTATCAGCTTCTTCTCTTCTGGTATTCTTAGCGCCGGGCTTAGCTCTTGCTCTATCATTGAGTCTTATACTAACACAAGTGTAACATACAGCTATAACTAAAAATGGTATTAGAAACTGAAGCACAGTGGTAAAAACGCCAAATATTTTTCTCGATTTATCCGATGGCCAACTCTCCTCGCAGTATGTCTTGTTATTTGTTATTTGTATACCCATGAAGAGACCGTAGGGACAAGTGACCACAAGAGAGAATAACCAAATAAATACTATTATATAAATGCACGTGTTTAATTTCATACGCGGATGAAAAGGGTAAATAATTACGAAAAATCTATCAATAGCAATTGATGTCAGAGTAAGAGTCGATATATAGACACTAGTGCCTTGCGCATATGGCATCAAATGGCAAAGAAGTCTACCAAACACCCAACGGCCGAGGAAAGTATACATTGGTGTTAGTGGGACAGCAAAAACACATAATAGTATATCGGATAAAGCCAAATTTGTAATGAAAAGATTCGTTACTGTTTGCATTGCTCGATTCCGGAAGACGACATAGCACACCAAAACGTTACCAAAAACACCAAGAACGAAAATGATCGTATAGAGAATACAAAATGCTACTTGGACAACTTTCACATCAATTATATCAATTGTCTTATTTGATTTCGGCTCGTCGATAACTTCCACTGATTCCCCGGTCAGAGTTTTAAGGATCAGGACTCCTCCTCCCAAATAAGATGCCGAGGTTCCGTTGAAATTCATAGCAGAGGCGTCATATTGTTCAGCGGCAAGCGATACAGCGGCATTGTACAGGCCATTATCGGTGAAAGGCATATTAACTACAACTAGATTTCCCTATAAACACTTCGAATCCATTTTCGTAAATCATCTGTAAACAAAAAAATACTTTCATTATACTCATCATTTTCTGATTTTTACATTCTACATAAAATAGGCATATACAATAATAATTAGTAAACTTTATCAATATTACGTTTTAATTTAGACTTTAAAAACGTTTAGAAAGCAGAATTTGTATGAAATAAAACTAAACTATTGTTTATCATTAGTCTGATTAAATTTCAAACTTTTTTCTTTTGAGATTTCTTTATGAATGGTTATGAAATTATGATCCATTGAGTTTACAGAAACTGACGGCTCAGTAGACTACCAGTAACCTTCACCAGTTTTTGGTATTAATAAAAAACAGAGCACCCCAGATACTAACGAAAATATGTCTCTACGATGCTAATAAGATCTATTTGTTACTTATTAAATTATCATATTTTCATCAGAATTACTCCTTGAGATTTAAACGACATTATTCATTATTCGCTTACTGAAATACAGCGAAAACATTTCCATTTCAGCCCACGTGCGGTAAGCTAATGACGTCAATTGTCCAATAATATAGAAATCCCTTCACTTCGGGCTCTATTCATCCATTTGGAAAGTCTTTCGTAATATGTTATATAATTTAAAAACATATATCTTGGTTAGTCAAAAATATATGAGAAATCGATTCTCAACTTTCTGTACTTGATACAATCAGACGCTTAATTAATCGAGAAACTTGGAATCTTTTGACATTAGTTCCATTTTTTCTGTGTATCCGTCAATTTATATCATCATCTTCTACGGCCTGCGACAGTCTACTGCTGGTCATAAGCCTCTTCCAAAGAACGCTATTTAGCCCGATATTCGATCTAAATAATCCTATTTATTAGGTGTCGCTGCTCTAGGACTAGTCAAATTTTGTTCTAGTTTTATTTAATTCTGAGGTCAAGACATCGAGAATTACAAAATTTAAATAAACTATTATAAATATATTAAGAAGTTAACTTTAATGCTAAGGGAGTTTTTGATTACTTTAAGCTTTTCTTTAAAATTCTTTATTGTAAAACCTCAAAAAAATTGGCCTACGAAAGACGGGCTCAATACATGTCGGCAACCTTTGGTGAGGTTTTTGTAGGTGGTAGGTAGTTTTAGCTCTGTAGTCTCGGGCTATCAAGAATAGGGCTATGATAAGCCCTGACTGGTGTAGAAGGCGACTAAACGAATAAGCGCGAGTCGAACAACAAGTACGAAGTGGACTCCTATTTTGTCGTAGCATACTGTGGATGCTGGAAGGGGTAGCGGCTCTCCTAAGGAAGTGTTTAACGGCAGTGCAAGAAGGCACCGGTGAGATCCGTAGGAGATACCTGGGCCTTCCGCAATCCACAGAGGATAACCACCGGGAGTGGTTTTAGTATGTATAAATCGCACATAACCCTGAATTATCCTTAAAAGCAGGGTGTCTTAAGAAGATATTTGCTGCAATAAAAAAGTGGTAGGTAGTTTTACAATAAAATTATTATATAAATAATGAAAACATTTACATACTAAAACCAATAGGTATTATTATATATAATATAAAAACAAATAACTACAAATTAGTTTTTACATACATGTTTTTTAAAATTTTTGTATAACTCTTTTTTTAACCTGCATTATTGAGTATTAACAAGCGAGGTATCTCTTCTAATATTCCATTCCTATTATCAAGAAGGAAGGTGGAGTCAACAAAACTAATTAAGCAATCTGAGTATAATTTCTTGATTACACGGAGCAAGCTCCCCTGTCGTTGCGCTAAGCAGTGACTGTTAAATTGTAATCGCTGTACGAAAACATTCGCTGCCGTAAAAGGGATATTAATGTTGTCACAAATTAATGGATCGCTGGCGAATCTAACGCAGAATTCAATTTAAGTGATTACACGCATTTTGAAGGTCTTGTTAATCGTTTTATACAGGTCACCTGCTTTAGGATATTACCTCTTTTTTCTCTTCATTGATTTTGGGACTTTTGATATGAAATCATGTCAATCCCTTCGTACCCTAACTGTCAAACATTTACTTCACTTATTAGTGAAACTAATATTTAATAAATATTTACAATATAAATAGAAAGAATACTGTTACTTGGAGTGACGTTAAATTTATTTGTATTAAGGGATTCCATGACTGTTTTTCTGCTTTCTCCTTTCGTGCCATATTCCTGTATTAATGATGTAAGTCATCATTTTATTACACACCTCATAGCAGGGCGACGTTATCTTTTTCATCACCATATTTTTGAATTAATAAATTTTGCATATGTTTTGTTTTAAAACTTACAGTGTTTCGATATTTTATACTTGATAATTTATTTATGTTTTCTGCTTTTAATAGCTGTGTTAATTTTATTCGTTTTGGTAGGTGCAAATGCATGAAGTCTTTAAGTAATACTTCATCTGATTTATCTTTTTTGTCTCTAATCGATTTTCGTTTTTTCACCTCTACCGTGAAGAAGGCCTTCTTCATCACATTTCATTCTTTCGCTTATTCTTTTTTCTGAGCGCGAATGTCTAGGTTCTCTTAGCATAGAATTATTTATTACTTCCGGCTAATTTTCTTCTTTCTGTGGATTTTTATCAACTAATTAAATGTCCCTGATATCAGTAGCATTACTTTCTTCGCCATCATCCATCGCTTATAAGTTTGTAAATAAAAATGAAGTGTTCGAAAATGTATATTAAGACCATAAGTAGCTTGCAGTTCATGCGCCCGTTTACATTTACAGCTCTCAATTAACATTATCTTATGACGACAAAGGTTTACACGCCTTTGTGGTATATTGCTTTCACATACATCCTTTAATTTCGGGAGATATACAATGTCATAGATTTTACAAAAGGAGTATTGTAATTCTTAACCCTGGGTACCAGCTTCATTCCCAGATATAAGTAAACTACAGATTAGTACTTTTACTCTTCACGAATGTAATATAATTGACCAAACTAAACAGGGATTCCTCTTCTAAGTCATATTTCTTTATGACTGAGAGTCGTGGTCTTCACGTGTAGTGGAATATATGACGACTTTCTTGGCAGTTATAATAGAGTGATGTTGCCATTGCCTTCTCCATTTCACATACTAGTCCGACCACAGATAGTCATGACGTAGATATGTTGTAAGTCTCCTCACGATGTTTTGCTTCACCACAAGCACGTGATATTAGTTGGTGTTATACTAACTGTACATAAATTGATAAATTCACTGGTGTAGGCCAGATTCGAATCTGGTACCTCCAGAGTAAAAGGCTGGCGTTCAAATCACCAGGCTGTAACGACTTTTGAATAAACAGGGATTAAATGAGATGAAATGTTCAATATATTTTCATAGTTTTGTATTTTCATGTATATGTATAAAAGAATTAAAAATACTTGGATTAAAAGTTCACCGAAGTTTTAAAGATTTTTCATTAATTACATATCCAAGTGTTAGATCTCTAAATATTTTATGACGAATTCTCAAATGTTTCAAAAACATCTAAAAGTGATTTTAATTGAAATCTAGCAGTAAAACTAAGAGCTATAATTTTTTACTGCTATGACTTTATGAAACGGTGATAAACCAGTAAAAAAGAGGCTACTTACATTAAGATAGTATCAAGTTCGCAATTAGATTTGTGAGGAACATCTTTTTTTTAGATTCGTAAAGAATCGTGTCATAATCTAACTTAACATTTCTCCATCGAGTGGACAATATTAATGTTAGAGTTCTTAGATTCCTTGAATATTTTTTATATTACTTCTTTCGCTACCCTTATTTTATGTATTTAACTATTATCCAATATCGACACTGTTCCTTTGTAAGCACGGTCAATAGCATCTTTTTCTTATAAGCTTCAGTTACCACTTAATTCGTCCCCGTCGTAACAAAATTTGTTACAATAAGATTATATTAAATTATAATGTAAGCAATGAAAAATATTGATTTAATAAATAACTTTATGTATGAGTAATATTCTAGTGCTTTTTAACTTTACTTCCGTTTTGTTTAGCCTTATAATCAAACCATGTTATATCGAATATATTACTGATATCACCTTCCGAAGTTATCGGACCAACGAAAAAGGTTTTGTAATCAGTTTTATTGCCAAATACCACGTAACGATAACATTTGATAAAAAATATTGCCAGCAACATGTGTTTTGGTTCCATTGGGAATTTAGTTGATGAATAATGTTTACTGCCAACATAATGTTTCCATAACAAGCGATCCTAGGCATATGTCGCAAATAGACCTTGTGAAAGAAAACCAATATCCTCCATGCTGCTGTTACAAGTTTGTTATCTTCATAATGTTTTACTTTACTAGCTTATCCTCGTCCGGGAACGGACTCTTCATGAATCCCTTAAAGCGCATAGTTCTACCGCAGTTAGAAACTGTCGTCGTTTCTTACCAACGTGAATATGTTAATGAAAAATCTTGAAGACAATAAACGTTTAATCGCCACTTAAAGAAAAATTTGTGTCTCTGCATTCTGATAAACATGAATAGGAGCCAATAGATATTTCTATGTATACTTAACTTTACAGTCACAGTTTCAGCATTTTACAATTATTTTAGACTTTAAAGAGCAGGAGACAAACGGAGCTGGATATTGACAAAGTGGTTAAGAAGACAGCACCGATGTGGTCATCACCTTAGACATTAGAAGATATGGTTCATTATCCTAGTAATTTATCTTGATGAAACGCCATTAAAACCAGAAGTCTTTGATTTTTATATACTAGTGATTGGCTCCAAAAAAGGTCTACTTGACGTCCGACTTGGTATCTAGACGATCATCTATAACAGAAATACCGACACCAGTAAACAAACAATATCTACATAAATATTTCTCTTTCGGTGTTTTGAAAAAACTGAAGGAATCCTTAATTAAAACTCTAACGAATTCAACATTTCGTACGATATTTTCTAAACAAATCTAGACGTTTACAGATGCAGAACAAAAACTTGTTTTAATTGGTCGTAAATTTATTTTTGAAGTAGTACCGTGCACAAACCACTACATCCGCTGCTCGAACCGACTAAAGTTTGGTAGCGGTTATACTTTTCTAGAAATACTTTAGTTAGAAATTAAATTGAATAGTATGAAAGACAGGATATCGGTTGTTAATCTAAATAACTTTTGCTGAAATATAACTGATTACTTCTGAAAAACTAATAGACGTTATGTTGCTGTTTACCTCTAAACAGTAGTGTGGAATCATTACCGTGATTCGCTTTGTAGTGCGTTATTTCTAGTGAAATTATAAGGGTAACATGTCCTAATACCTTCTGTCTCGAAACTATGAAAAATATATGGAGCAGTGTATGTCACTCTGGCTAACGCAAAATCAACGTGAACAGAGGCATCACTTACCTACACTGCACCGCTAATTTCTTGATATCTGATCTTCAATTCAACTTATCAATCTCCCTGACATACCTCTTCTATTGGTCATCAGATAAACCGCTTTTTATTCATTTGCAATGACCTTACATTTGATATTAACGCATTGTTAAGCGACAATGAGGCCGTGAATGATGAAGCCTGCTACTTAGTTACTCTGGCTGTAATAGTACACAGCATGCTGTAATAAATTTACGAAAGGAGTGTTGTAATAATCCAGGTTTGTGAAACCCTTTTCTACAACATATAGCTTCGATGCTGAAGCAAAATCGTCGTATAAATAGATAATCGCTATCCAACTACTCCTCCAATTCTAACTTAACAATTGTGTATTGTATTGTATAAACCAATTTCTTAAACGAAGTCGTCGATCACAAAACTGAAATAGATTCAGAAGTCAAACAAATTGAAAAGCTGTTAATGTCGTCACGGACCATGTCGATAGAGTTAGTTGTTAGTTCACCGATAGATTTATGAGGGTAAACGGTCTAGGATAATAGGAAAATTGACAGCGGTTTACTGATTTACAGCTGCACGGTCCATATGGTGGCTTCAAAGTACATCGGAGCGGAGCTGTCTCGTCATCAATAAATTATATATATAATTTACATGTGTGAGTTGATAGCTACAATGAGAGGCATCGTGAAAGTTTCACATAACTTTTGCAGCTGCCAATAACTTATTAAAAGAGAATAAAAAAACAAATAAAAAAAAGTAAGCGTCTACTTACAATAATTACAAAGTACTTAGTTACCTGCAACTATATACGAGTACGTGATAAAGTTTGGACACTGATACGAATCTGTCTACCCAACCACAACATATTGGGCCAATGTGGTGGGCGATAGCCCAAATCCCTGTATTATTAGAGGAGGCCTATGTCCAGGAATGATCATAAATCGATGGTGTGGAAACTTTCTATAGATTAAATTTACTAAAAATCTCTACAAAATAAAAATTGTGAAAGAATTAAGTAAATTCTGAAAGAATCTAGTTTCTGTTTACTATCACCGTCTGATATTACCCGAAAATCTCTTTAATCTACAAGTGCTTTATGTTTAAGATTTTTCGGTTTCACAGAAGTCTTCCACGTGATATGCATGATAGCATTTATAGAAGAAGTGTTCACGTATTGATAACGTGAGTAGCCAAATCCTTTCCTTGATATTACATCAATTGAAACCGCTTCGAGGTGTCTGAACAAGCTTCCAGCCACTCTCGAGATTATATTGACAGTCACATGAACAATAATCGGTCATTTGTTCGCCAGGTGAGATATTTTCTGTACTGTCTTATCTATATTTACATTAGAAAAGTGTCGATGAAAAATTTATATCTTATTTACTTTGATTTATATATTTTTATATAGAATTCAAGCAACGTGACAGGAACAAATTAGATACAATGCGGATAAGTTCAATGGAAAGATGGAAATAATATAGAACATAAATAATTTATAACCGTTCCATTTAAATTTTCTCTATGTGGTCTGTATTTATGCCATTAGAATTGAAAAACGGAAGTATCGAGAATACTAGATATCAGACCTCTGAATCTTATGAAATTGTAAAAGTCGTCGATAGGACAGCTCAAAATTTATCTGAAAAACCAAATAACTATTCTCCCAGGGGTAAAGAGTAAATACATTTACTTATAATAAAAATATTTTCATTCTAAATCAAATTAAAAAGTTTTCATATTGTCTTCTTCAGGCAATTTATAGTTAATATAAAAAAAATATCTGGAGGTCATATTTATGAAGATGTCAGTAACCGATACATAGAATTGAAAACAATAATCACAGTGATTGACCTTTTTTTCGACCGAACTAATAAGGTATTATTGATATTTGCGCTATTTGTTTTTTGAACTAACATCAATAGAAGCCACGTCGAGTGCCTTTATTTCACAATAGCAATCTCTTTGCGTGATTAAATAAGAAATATAGAGAATCGCAGAACTCTGAAGTGCCAATGGCACCGCTCGCAGAATTCAAAATACTGAATTGGTGACCCCGCACTAGAAAGTGCAATGTTGGCAGACCTCCCACTAGGTGGACAGACGAAATAAAAAGAATCGCTGGGAGTTATTGGATTAAAACAGCACAAGATCGTATTTCGTGGAATACATCACAAAAGACCTGTATCCAGCAGCGGACGTCCATCGGTTGAAATGACAACAAATGATGTATCTATTAAAGAGCATCGTTAAATTGGTCTATTGACTCCGTTCTGGATACTTTCCTTCAGCCAATTTCGCATTCTTTATGAAGAAAATGGTTCGAAGATAAGCTAATTATTATTGGTGTGCAATATTTGATGTTGGATTGTAACCGGAACAAGTTAGAGAGAAATTTCTTCCTTGGCAATTCATAATGTTAACATCTAGGTTATTGGTGTGATCCAAAGCGCACTGGCGGATCCAATATTAATGTTAAAATAATTTAATTTTTAGTATTATTTAGCTATAAGTAATGGAATTTTGGTAAAGAGTACGATAATCCCCATATGAAAATTAAAATACAAAAACATTAACGGAAGTATTTACAAGGTATATTTCAACGGAGCGGTGATAACCAATAATGGACAGAGACTAAATTGATCGTAAACCTATTTTTGAAACGGCACAATTCCATTAAGTCCACTGTCGGGACATAAACCAATGTTTTTGCCATTCCATTGATTTTAAATCGCACTACGAGTATATCGCTGGTACGACGCTGGCAATCAAGTCGCCACATTCTTTACTAGCAAAACTTGATGGAGCGAGCTCGTAAAACAGATATGTACAGAATGTTACTGCCGGACACTGCTCGGTGTATTTGTGTGATACCGCTTCAATATTTTCATTTTTGTTTTATCCATAAACTTACCAACATAAAATGTAAGTAATAGGTTCAACACCTGACACAGCAGAAGAAATTTTTACTAAGACAGGTGAAAGGTAAGGTTAAAGGAAAACTTATATAGACGAAGGTTAAATTTAACTACTAATTAAAAATTAAAGGCAGTCCTATCATTACTATAGGTTTTTAAAGCACTCGAAATATAGTAAACAAATAATTAAATGCAGCTTTTATACAAAGGTGTAATATTTGTGTAAATATTTTGTTATTACTACAAATGTAATACAAAAATAAATATTTTAAAATTCCGTATGCGGTAGATGTAACATTGTAACACTATCTCTTCCAAAACGGAAATCCTTACGCGAACATTAAAATCTCAGCTTGTAGTAATATGAGAACTTGTAATTCCAGACGAGAAATTGTAGTTGGATTTTAAGTTTAACCTACTTTTAAACTTTACTGCATACTCACCTTATGAACATTTACTATAATATTTGTGTTTATAAGTACATACGAGTATACTTACTTTATATAAATGTCTTTATCTAAGCTATAATTAATGTTTATAAGTAGTTATCTGATTTAATTTGCTTATAAGTATATCAATTCTACCTTAATAAAGATTTACAATAGAATAAATAAAATAAACCTTTTATAATTAACACATATTTATTTATAAATGTAAATGGATGAGTGTTGGTTTATGATGAACGAGTAGCCTTGTACAATGATATATGAGTTACTTTTGTATATTTACAATCGTAGCTTTCTTCTAGATCTCGCGTAGGAGGCAGTCTACTAAAATAAGAAGTTATTTGTAATGTAGTATTACAAGCTTATTTATATCTTGTACTGTTAGTATACAAAGCATTCTGAATTTTAATCGACGGTTTTCGAGCAGCGTAACATAAATATATAAAGAGACAATGTGATATCGCAAATGAGGAGGTCCTCAGTATTAAAAGACAAAAGGAGAGATAATAGAGAAGAAATCCTGCTTGCGATTTAAAAAATGTTGCAATGTTCAGACTATTTTCTAAAAAAATTGAAAAAGCGAATTGTTAGATATTTTTGCGTTATTTTTCCAATATCCTAACCGTGGTAAGAAAATAGAAAGCATTTTACGATTATAGCAAATAATGGCAAACTTTTTCAATAATGTTGTGAACGGTAAACATCGCATATTTCGTTATTATGCGCCGATTTGGTAAAATAATTGAAAGAAAAACAACTCTGTTATAGGAAATTAAAGGATCTTAAAGCAATATTTGTAGAAAAAATTTAATGTAGATAATCCACAAACTAAATTTTCTTATTAAAATAATTTCTGGTTAACCCAATTAACTATATTTTGCTATTAAACAACGATTATAACGCGTACAACAAAGTGAGGTATCACAGATTCAAACCAATTAGTCAGCCAACGCGAAGCTCGTGACCCATATCAGCTCTTAACTATACACAGGAATTCCTCTCACGGTTTTGGAAATCCAATTAATTATTGAACTTACACCCGAATACAAGGGAATTATGGAATTCTCACGGGTTAATGTGATTTTCAATGATAAATGAACATTTCTCTAATATAATACTCTAGTGTAATTAATACGATTAAATTAAGTCAACAATTCTTGATTCTAGTGTAGCTTGTAGGTAATTACACCTACTTACTACATTTTCATTGAAAATCTATTTTAAGTAACATAACTTTGATTTCAACAGCAAATTATCATTATGTTAAGGCCGTTATAGTCTACTGATGCAAAATCTGGGGAAATTAGGTACAATTACCATGGTCTATATCATTTCCTGCAATGCGTATTAACTTAGCAAAGTGAAGGTGGATATGTTCCATTTTCCTAATTGTCTCAAGATTTCTTTTAATGAACAGGTTAAAGACCATTAATATTACTGAACTCCCCAGGAGGTAAAATTTATATATATGTATAGATTTATATTTTTTATTAGTATGTAATGATGCAATGATTAAAAAAATTAATGAGATTTAGAATAAATTTCTACAAAAGTATATAAAAGCAAATAGGTTAAAGAAATGGGCCGTAATAATAACTTAAATTCAATTCATGTCTAAAAGTTAGATTTTATAGAAGGCTGTGAATTTATCAAACAGTTACCCTCGCGTTTAAGGCTCTATATTAAAGGTTCCTTTTACGTTTCCGTCTACTTTTCCAATTATCTGTCTACAGCTCGTTGAAATAATCATTATGTTTTCTCTAATCTAGATCTAGATCATAATTGGGTCTATAATACGAATTATGGATAGTTACTACTTAATTTAAATCGTCATAGCAAGGGAAAGCAAAAGCTTGTTAGAGCTGAGAAATCTTTTAATGTAAAGGTTATTTTTTTTTCCTGATAAAACATGATAGCAGTAACGGATATAGATTACTTTTTTATTTAATTTATTTTAATTATAATAATCTGCTTTTGTGTTTATCAATAAAGACGATCTACATACAAAAACATTCCGCACAATTTATTTTCATTTTGAAAATCTAATTTACGTCCCTAAATTAACTTCCTCTTTGTAGCTTCGCAAATGATTAACTACAGTATTATGTACTTGTATTAGTTACATATAATTAAATCTATGTACTGTTGAAATATATAGAGGTTTTATTTGGGTCGAATATGTGGATAATTAGGCAGCCCGGTCGTAATAACATCCGGCAAATAATAGCTTGTTTACTATCGACTGCTCCTTGTGGTGGAAGAATTAAGACGCCATTAATTATTTGTTTATCCGCACTGACTCGGCCGATATTGCCAATTTATGATCTTCACAACAAGTTAATAATAGTCGATAGAATTGTTTGATTTCAAGTTCGGCACGGTAGATTTGTGTGTCTTACAAGTCTATGTGAAGAATGTGTATGTTTTTAGTGAGGGACGATAACAGCGAGTTTACGGCACAAATCGATTTTTGGGGGAAGCTCATACTCAATTAGGCTTCAAATTATTTAAGGTATTGATCATGTTTCTTGCTATTTCCAGTAGGTTAAAATCTATTTCCAATTCACATATTGCCAGTGAAATTAAGAAAGGATAACAATACCCTGTTATATATTAGCAGTAGAAACACAGCAATGGTGCTGTAAGTTTATTAACTATATACATAACATAAGTATATATCATATAATGAGAGTAAGGTAGACTGATCCATAAAATCTCATATAGCCATAGAATCGAGGACCTTTGTGTTATAAAGCAAACCGGTAGCGACTTGTCAATGAAGAATTCCACTTTTTTAAGCTTTTGTTTTATGCTACGAGGCGTTCACCTTATGTTAAGTGATACGCTTGCCCATAACAACGTGGCACTCATTAAGTTGGTATACACAGCACCATATTTAAC
>DWLS01002334.1:0-18368 GCA_018246255.1 Pachliopta kotzebuea | reverse complement strand
TTATTATATAAAAATTAAAAAAACAAAAAAGTATTTTATAAGCAAAAAAGGTCCCCGAAAATATTCCGCGGAAAAAAACTGCATAAAAAAAAAAAAAAAAAAAAACATATTGAGCACACTAAATCGGAAGCAAAGCTTGAGAAGTACAATAACGGCTAAAGTTTGGTAAGTAAAGTTTGCTAATGCATGTTTAAGACTAAGATTAAAACCATAGTAAAATAGTATAAACACGTCGAAACTTTAGTTTTGTAAACAGAATCAAAAATTAAAAAAAATATGTCTCATGGTTCAATTAACAAATTTCTTATATTTAAACATTAAAAATCTTTCATTCGTAACATAAACATTTATTATTACTATGTTATACAATTTGTTTTTATGTGAACCTCTGCTAAGGGTGCTAGAGTTTATTCAATATTGACACTTACCGGCGGAAATGATTAAAGTAGTAGTTACTCAGATTCATTGCGTATACTTTTGCGCTCATTAAATATACTTTTCTAAAACAATTCAGAAAGAATGTATAAAAATACTTACAGTTTTCTTTTTTAACGGATGCCTGTCCATCACTGAACTGATTTACACCATTCGTGAACAAAACTATTACTTAACTAACTTTCCAAACATCAAAGCGCTGTGTGGTTGACATTGTCAGTTTAATTATTGTTATACCCTCATTATTTTCATCCGGACATGTTTATTTATAAAGTATTGTCTTTCACCCTTCTTTCGATTTAATTAAGTACCTAATCATAATTAGTGTAAAATCAAAACTAACCAAAATGTTAATTTACATACAACTTATTTATTCTAAGTTACCGTTTAACAGACGTTCAAATTACTTTAATAATGATACAGTCAAAAAAAATATATAGTTGATCATTACATAATTTTTATATTGTAGATAAAATATAAACACTAAATGAACAAATAATTAATTATTATGTAGCAAAAGTAATAAGGGCACATTTGCATTAAAATAAAAATAAACGGAGACCTACCACTAGTACCGCCGCAACTCATATTTCTACCGCCATGTAGTAGTTTGCAATTAGTACAATTTTCCAGTTTGAAGGGTGTTATAAGTTTTTGAAATTACCGGGGTAACAAGACTTAACATTCTATGTCTCAGGGTAACAAGCGCGATTGACTACATTGTATATCTTCAGCAGCCACATTGTTATGGGCAAACGAATCACTTATCTTCAGGTGAACGTTACGTTTTTCTCATCGTTTCGTTATATAAAAAAAAAGTTTCTTTTAAAATTTAATCTAAATAGGTTTTTATAACGGAAGCCCTGTTTTTTAAATATTTAAATAGGTAACGGAAACAAATCTAGTCTTTTGTAATTCACTTGTATTTCGGAAAGTCTACATGAAAGTATTACTTACATATTTGTTGTTATATTATAATTTTTCTATGGTCTACCTTATTTAATGTTTTTTCACTTCTGCCTTCAATATCTTCCGACACCCAAGGCAGAGAGCTCACCAAGGCATTAACTCCCCCTTCTATACGAAAGCATTGAATAAATAAATATTGCATCCATTGTAATTATTCTACAAACTTTTGTTTTCATTCATATGGAGAAGTTGGTAGTTATAAATGATATTAATTATTATTAATCTTTAACTGTGCCTATATGAGATACTTTTTTTTAGTTAACTATTAGTATTGTCTACAGTGATGGGTGTATGAGACTAATGACAAAGCGAAGGTAGAAACGGGAATTTAGTTTTTTATACGCTGTGATACGTTAGCGTAAATTCTTCAGTAATAGCTTGTTTAAATATTGATTCACTGCAAATGAGTCGTACTTGTTTTTGTGATGGACTTGTTGGGATATTACTAATCACAACGCATCTTGAAGTTCACCTTAGATAGCCTCTTAGATTGTTATCTAAATAGTACTCGAGCTGTCCTTACACAGCCATCGTTAGCCGATCCTTCGCGCATGATTAAAAAAAAAGAAGAGATCTCTTAAGGATTACGTTTGAAGATTGAATAAATTGCAGACTAGTTATTTTTGATGCACACGAGGATACAACTTATAAAATATATTCGTTTTTAAACGTAAGAAATATCCTTTTAATTCAAATTGCCATTGTATTTATCAAATAAGAAGCAGTATAATAAGTATATTGATTTATTCATAAAAGTGTATAGGTATAAAATTTCTTGTGATTAACGATAACATTAAAATTATTATTCACATCTAATATTAATAATTTCTCATACTAATTAATTATATAATAATTAGATTCACAATATTTACATAATGTTATGATTTAAAGTATTCATAACATGAAAAAAAATATTTACACGCAGCTTCCTCCTTGTATCATTATCTAAATGTCGCTCATGTCGGTCATAAAGACTTCAACGGGATTTTACAGTCGCGTAAGTTTTTTACCACACATTTCTATTATTTTTAATTTTAATTCAAAATCACATACTTAAAATATAAAATACAGTAAAAATTTAGTAATTCAGTTTTAATGAAAGAATCTAAAACTGTTGTATTTATAAAGATAATCTTTAACAATATTTAATCATTGGCTATAACTTAAAAGAGTTCTGTTAATAAAGTTTGAGGCTTTTTCAAAAGGTTCCCTTTTTTGAAATTTCGGAGCAAATTAAAATTATTTGCATATCGATAAACTGTAGAAGGATCGTTAAAAAAATTCAAAACTTATTTACGGTTCCGATAAAAACCGTGTGCCGACTGGCGTTACTGCTTTGCGGATCATATATCAACCCATATGAGGCCGATACTTCCCCAGAAGGTGGTTAAAACCGCTGCGCGAGTAACCCCAAAAGGGATAAAACTTAGCAAAACGAACTATGGACGACATGTTGAGAAGTAGAGCGGGACGTTCAGTTTTTGTAATTACTTAAAATTTATTACTTGTCATTACGAAAGATCATCAATCAACGGATATGCTACAGTCAATCATTTAGAAATGGTTTGCTGACGTTTTTCACGTATCTATTGTGGGAAATAGGATTGCTTGCATTAATTGGTGGAGAGTCTCCGTGGCCTCCAGGACGGTTGTGTGCAAACATTATTGTGTTATGAATGGCGCTGTAGCTATTAAAATTACTGGGATAACGAAGTGCAATATATTGTATCGTAAGACGATGAGCTTCAATGTTATGCACAGGTGTTTTACTCAGCGTAAGGTGGCCGTCCCTCCCGCGTGACCTTCCCTGACCTTGTGCAAGAAGCTCTACTACTTTTGGACTCAACAGCCAACATGAATGGCTATAGTAAGGATAAGAACATTATGTATACGTAGCCTGTAAACATACTCTCTAAATCTTTGTAGTTGTAGATTTCAAGGAATTTGCGATTTAAATTTATTACCGCTGCAGTAAGCGGGGAGGGGCGGGTGTTGAGATACCATCTAATTAATACCGATTTCGTGGCTAAACCGATAACCCCACTTCCGCTGTCCCACACCGTTGCTCTTGTCTTAGAGTACGCACACTTGCGCCCGCGCAGAAAAGGATTAGAGAAAAGATGTTTGAAATAGTTCTTAGCCTCCTCATTCGCTCCAGCGGCATCGAGCCGAGCGCGCGCGTTGATCTAAGCAATGGAAAAAAAATCGGAATAAATACATACGACGGTAGTTCATTCACGCTCCGAGAGCTTTTCGGGTACAACAACCTCCGCCGTGACGTCCGCATTTTTTTCCCTCTGCGAACGTCCTTGCGTCTGATCATATGAGAATTATCGTACTGCGGTTTAATTCATCACTTTTTAAAATTGTGTGAAGTAAAAACAAATTTGTGCATGCGACGCTGTGTTTGTGTGCTATTCGATTTTTTTTAATCTGTTTGTGAAGTGAGTTGTGCATCTGTGATTACGAGGCGTTTATCATCGCCGGTTGCAAGTAAGTCTTACGTTAGTGCGGCCGATGGTTTAATAAACTGGTGTTGCGTGTTATTTGCGTTTTTTTTTCTTCGTTTTAACAATATTCTAAAAACTCGTTTTTGTATTTAAATATTCATGCACTTGCTGCGTTACGCCGTTTATACATCGATGGCCGGTACGATTCTATGTAATTGGTTTTTTTTAATGTTAACTCGAAGAAATTATTGTTTGGTTAAAATATTTATGTTGCATTTCTTTGTATGTGATATAGGATCAATTTATTTTCACCAGCTAATATTAACTTAGGTCATAACTTCAAAGGTAGCTACGAAGGTTAGTTTTAATTGAAGAATTTTTCAATACGTTTCATAAAATTTTTACGAAAAGTTAATTTAATTCATTATGCGCCAAAATTAAGTACATGCTTAACTCACCATTCGCAACATCGATGGATTTTTCAATTATAATATTAAAACGAGTTATTCAATAGTCAACTATTAAATATACTTGAATGTCTTTACATTAAGTTACATTAAAGCTTATTGTTTATACTAAGCTTTAGTAGTAAATATTTTTTAGTTATATTACTGACTATACCCTTATAAAGTTCAATGGATGGTAAGTGATAACAATCAAGGTTTAGTTAAGAAGCACTACATCAAATTAGGTACATAGGTTTAAAATATCAAGCTTCATTGTTTTAAAATAATGATATTAAGTAGTATCATATAATGTACATAATATATTAAACATATAACTAAAAAAAAAAAATTTTGTACATTACATAATATACGTGTATATTTAAGTAAGTAATAAAGTAATATAACAACATATGTCATTAACAAAATCAGAGCAATGAGCCACCATTACCTATATTTCATAAATTTATATTTAATTAAATTAATTTTTGTATACCAATATATATAATATAATAAAGTACATTATAATTGCTATTAAAAATTATTCAACCCTAATAATTTTTAATTAAACGATTCATTTATATAGTTTTTTAAGAGGATATAATATGTACTTTCCGATCTTTATATATAATGGAAAATGAACTATTGTATAGTAGTTGTTACCAATGTGGCACCGGTGGTAGGTCTCTTTTGTCGGAGACCGTCTAGGTAGGTACAATTGCAGTTCCTATTTCTACTACTAAATAATAATGTGCAAACATTACTGTGTTCCGGGGTGAACGACGTTTTATGGTAGTAAAGTGCCTGGTGTAGCGAGATTTAACACTTTACATCTTAGACGACGCGTATCTGGTGCTGTAAATACCACTTTAACCAGCACCATGCCCTGCCTTCTTGTTATGGGCAAGCGTTCCTCTTACCATCAAGTGAACGCCTTGCTCATCTCGTCGAATAAAAATTATCGTTTTAGCCCATAGCGATAAACAGCTGGACATAAAAATCTCCATTCATATTCCAATACAACAAAGGAAATCTAAAAAGAAATTCCGCATATTCTAATTTTTTTAGTTTTTAACAACGGCTATGTAAAATCTACTGTTTTGGCCAAAGATTTATCAAAAATTTTAAGTGATGTTAATCTATCGAAAGTTTTAACTATCTTCGTGGCGCAGTACCTGAGCCTTGTAACACGAGTTCGGAGTTGTATTCCGTACGCAATAATTGAGAAGCTTGGAGAGACTGCCACCATCCTAACTTTATCATAAAATAAGGGGTTAAAAGTATATTATAAACATTAGACTACTTTTCGATTTAGTGTACTATTATTGGTTAATATTAATTTAAAAAGAAGGGAGTGTAAAAATGACGGCAGTAGTGTTCGAAAATCATCGTAGAGGAGTTACTGTAGTAATGAAATGGCAATAGCTGTCTCATGGTAATGAAGACATGATATTGTGTAAACATCCGAATTAACGTTCCATTGGGCTTTATTTAAGATACTTCCACTCGCCTCCAACCTTGGTCTTCTTTTTACAAAAGTTTTTTAACACCAACACGCATTGGGCCAGCGCGGTGGGAGATGGCCCAAATCCCGTCATTATTGAGATTCTACGTCCAGCAGTAGACGTTTATCGGCTGATGATAAATTAAAGGTTTTTATCAATGCTTTTGAACTTTAGAAAGAATAACAAAAATATATTTACTGATTTTGTGAAAATAGAAAAAAATGCTCCAAAATTGTAATTATAAATAGAGGATCTTTATATATATACCAAAACTTCCGTAATAGTAAAATTTTGAGCAAATTTGTCGAATCTTTTTTTTTTACTACATTTGTTTCTGTTAAAATTTAAGTGCCTTTGTGATGCAGCGAATAACTGCTCGCTTTGTAACACGAAAGTACTTGTTTCTGTTATAACATATTATATTCAAATAACATTGTTGTCTTATTAAAAATTAATTTCAATAAAATTTCTTAAGGAGATTTCAAAATATATAGTTAAGACAGTTTGGCTGAAAACACTAAATTTAGGAAGGACGAAATTAGGGGCTTTAATTTATGTGTTTATATGTTAATATATTATTATTAACATAAGGTGCTTTTAAATTGAGGTTAGATAGATATATAGATTAAACCATTTTGGTTTCCATAAAATAATGTAGCTATATTGCTATTAGTAAAACGGTACCCAAAAAATGTTTTGTTACTTAATTTCAAGTAGGCAAAGAACGTTAGTTAAGTATAAAAAATATACTTTAACTGAATAATTACTGATGAAAAAGCAATCTTTCGCTTACAGTTTGAAATTACAGCTACGTTTTTTCCGCACTGCAATAAAGTATTGTTTCATACGCACGTACCTTGTAATGACGGTTTCTTCAGCTACGCCTACAAATGCAGCGGCGCAAGCAAACAGACAGATTTCACTCGAATTGAGCCAATGACACGGTGTTAGACGGACCACATCGCCGCCATTTTAGAAGGTGGTAACCTGACGTTATAAGGAAACTGGGAATGCGTTGCGATCGAATAGAAAGTATTTACGCTTCACGATTGGACGTCCGTGTGAGCGTCGCGATTGGTTCATATCGTAATATATGCAATTACCTTTGTAATTATTAACAACGGTTAAGTTCAAACAAATGTAAGGTAAGGAATATATAATAGGTACTATAAATTTGACATGTACATACATAAGTAATATCAAAATGGCGGAGAATTCAATAGCGAAAATTGAAGTTCTTAATTTCACCTGTAGGTCAATAAAACAGTTTGGCATTATGAAAAATTATTAAAAACTAGCTTAATTTCTTGCATTTATTCTTCTTAGGTAAAAATCATTTCTTTTGCGAAGGCTTAGTACATTTTAAAGTTTAAATGTACATATATTCTAGATAGCAATAAAATCTGATTCTACGCAAAAAGAGTTCAATCAAAGGTTTGTAATGAAATTCTTATTAAGCATTTTTCAATTAATACTATTATTAGTTAGAGTTGTAGCATCTATCTAGACAGTATTTTTAGACCTAATTATATAATGATTGTTAGAATAGTTGCATGATTTACGAGTTTAGTTTCTCAGTCGACATAACATGAAGGTAAACGGAAACGAAACAGAGCGCCGGATGCGATTTAATGTTAAACGTCTGTGTGACGTTTATGGTTAAGGTGTTGTAGCAACAGTTTACAAGTGAACACAACTTACACTCAGTGTCAGGAGTTGGACAGGCGGCGACCCATCCCAGCACGCGCCGACGTCGACGACTCCCACGCTAAATGAACTACGAGACAACGCTTGTTACAAGTTATAAATGTAAAGTTAAACAGTGTAAAAAAATTAGGAGGAAATATTCTAAATATTTTAGATGCTTATTTCAGAAAAGTTATATTATATAATCGGTCATCAATCATTGTGTAAGACCTCTGAAGTTTCCTTTAAAAGCTTCATTTCTCAGAAATAAAACTAAAAGCAGTTATAGCAGATTATTTTCTATAATAGTTATATGTTTTTTTATACCAAATAAGTTAGTAGTTAAAATCTCCCCTAGTGTTAAGTCTGGCCAAATTTCACTCTTACTCTGAAGACATATGTAATATTTAATAGGGAACAGTGTTGATCAGTTATTCAATTTCTTTTCAGCTTTCGTGTATAATGAACAGCTGAAAGTCTTCATTCGCGAATTGGAGACCCTATCCGCCTGGTAGTCCTGTGATGATGAGATTAATAAACAATTTATTTAGAAAAGATAAACAAGTTAAACTTCCTTTTGGTACAGGGGTAACTTATTTGGTAAAGGATTTGAATCCCTGGGTCTGGAGGGACAGGTGCTAAGGCCCACCGTAAGAGGATGTATATATCATGCCATTCGCAAACTGTATAACGTGTTGCTTCGCTCATAAGTTTTGCTCTTAAAGCGGCGATATTTTCCATATCGACGTCCGCAGCGACATCTTACGATAACTGCAGGATGCTGTCATCTGCGCGGGATATATTGCAGGGGAAACGCGTAAGCGCAGTACTGCCCAACTCATTTCCCAGCATCCGGTGCAGTATGTTCAGATTAACATTTAGATGATCCATATTCGTGTTATATTAAAGATATCCTTACAAGTATATAAAACAGGAGAAATAATAATTGTTTTGAAAGCTCAGTCAATGATGAACAGATCTTCGGATAGTAACTGCTTAATAGTCAGAAAGTGGTACCGCCTGGTGTCATAATCGAAACCGCGTGATTTACGACGTGAAATGGCCGCTATTGTGGGCTATCTATTTTTACGATGTTTGTTAATAAACCATTAAAAATCATTGTGGAGGCCATTTTATCTATTCAATTATACTCCTGCCTTCAGTTTATAGTCTCTCATAAATCTCCTATGGTTTATTACTTTTTGTTAGTAATACTTTGTTTTAGTCAAGAAAAGAGTGAATAGGCACTTATTAGGTCAATGCGTTTTACCACCATAGATCACATCACCACTTAACACCAGGTGGGATCGTGGTCAAGCATTGACCCGTAACCAATAAAAAAAATAGTTATCGGTGGAGGTATCCTTCTGTGGAGAAGAGTTTATGTGGGTCTACTTACTAAAACCTCTTTATGGGCATCCTCAATGTCTTACGAGGGATTCTTGCATTTTTTATCACTAGGCCTAAGATAGTCTCGGAGAGAACCGTTACTCTCTATACAAACCACTAAATCTGGGCTACCATAGTCTCATTCTTAAAACCCTAGACTACAGATTTACTGTTTTCATTCTCAAATACAATTTTATAATTGCCTGCGATATTTCGTCCGGTAGTAAAGCAATAAAATAAATATTTATAAGTTATAATAAAATTATACTAACTATTTGCATAATTAACTTTAGAGCAGTTGTAAGGGAATAATTTATTTGACATTAATATACACGCACTATAAGTAGCGCATTCAAAAATAATGAAAATTTCTAGCTGTGTAAAGATATTAAAAAAAAAAAACAATTTATTAGCTCTATTCGTAATATCTGCTAAATTTAAATTAAAATATCAATTAGCTAATAATTTGGTTTCTATAGAGAAAGCAGCGACCAGAAATCCAAAGCATTAAAAATTAAAGTCATATTTAATACTTCGTTTATGAAATAGTACAATCATTTCTTGTTTAATTGAAAACAAACAATTTACGACCAATTACTTTCTTTTCATATTTAATAGCACGCGATACAAGCAATGGAAATAATTCCTTGAAGCGATATTTAAACCAGACAATAAACTGTTAAACAGAGATATAAAATCTATAATCAACTATACTTATAAATTAACTCTAGTTTTAGTTTATTATTAATGGAGTTTCTAAAAAATATGTAGTACTCCTTTATTTTAATGATGGTATTGACGTTTATAATTTACTACCAATTTGGTAGAAACGGCTGTGGCACACCTTTGAAAATATTTGGCATTTAAAATCACCAACGTGTATTGTATAGTTAAAATTTTGTATTAAGAAAAGATAATGCAGATTATACACACATAAGGTATTTTATGTACTCCAATACTCCAAGAGTCGTATTCATATTGACAGTCAACGAAAGACTGATAGGTGACCAAATATAAAACTGTTGTGAAACAGTGCTGCCAGCTATTTGAAGTGTTGCCAAACTAAGCAGTCCCTGTTTTAGTTAATAATATACCTGATTATTTTAAAATTGAAATATTACTCATTACAAGTAATCTTTCGCCTTACACTTAGTTCATTTATTTGATGTTTTATTTTGTAATCATTTCATCAACTTATGTAATAAAAAACTCATTATTTTAATGCATTCGATACAGAAGTGATTTATTAATAATCAAATTGTGTTTAGTTCTCTGTCATATCACATTTCGTGTTAGATACAGTATAGTTTTTCAAATTTTTTTTTAGGTAACCCTGTGAAAAATCTATCATTAATTCTGTCAAATACCGCAACATTTATTCTACCGCCAAATATTAATATTATTATGGGCAAACATATTATATAGTATTCGGGATCACGCTTTGATAAGCCGAATAGTGAGATCAAAGTTTTAAACTAACACCGGCGTGAGAAAATATATTCATAAAAATGTATAATGCACAATCAGACAGATCCAGTTTTATTTTTATTACAACTGAGAATAATATTCAGAAAGCGCCCTTTTACACAATTATAGACATTAAAATACTAATGTAGTTAGTATCCTCAATAAAATTGTTAGTACTACTTCTCGATGAAGAGATAAAAAGATATTAAGAAATTGTATAATTATGATAAAGATTCAAATTGCGGCGTTATGGATGTTATGAGCATGGTAATAAGAAAAGAGGGAAAGAGAAAGAAAAAACTTATGACTTCCTCGTTTTCCTGGTTTACGTGTCTAATATGAAACCTAATCTGGAAACAAGTAATGTTACCACTGCAGGGACTCGTGACCTCTCATAAATGGAGTGTCGATTTATCCACCACATTGGCCAAATGTGTGTTGATAAATATAGCACGCCTGAAACAAACTGTGTTTTTTTATTCGTCTGTCATATAACAATCTGGAGATCACTTTCTAAGAATAAATTATTTTATAAGTAGCTTAAGGTTGTCAGACAAAGCAGCAACGACAGATTTCTTCTGGTTATTGAAACACCTCATCTGGTCAACGTCGAAAGCCTCGGTGAGACGTAAGAGCTGTTCACACAATATTATATTTATTAAAGTTCAAAAATGATCAAGATTTAGAGAAAAGTTTTTTATGATGAGAAAAGCTGGGGCTGTTCTCTGAGTGATAGTACCTGTAAGGTAATACAAATGTGTAGTACCTGTAAGGTTGCTGAAGACTGCGTGTCTGTTAAAATTGTCTGAGAGTTACGCTGTAAGTCAATAAGTCTATGACTGTGGTTTAGTTCTGAACGGAGATACCATAACTTTTTCAAACGCTGAAGATGACCACGTCAAGTTTTTTTTATGTAGAAGGCGACGAGAACAGCAAGGGTTTCGCTTGATGGTAAATAAAACGCTTGCTTATAACAACACGGTACTAGTAATGATGGCATAGCACCATATTGTGCTCTTCGCATTGAGACATAAGGTCTTCAGTTTCGTTACTCCAGTTATTTCTTTAACTTACAATTCCTTTTAAACCGGAGTACAGTAATGTTTACACAATACTTTTTGTCGTTCTCCAGCACGATAGACCTACGTTTAGTTAGTAGAGAAAAATCTTTATAATTTCCTCTTTGATTCTAATAGGAAAACTATGGGTTTTTTTTCTTCCACTAACATTTAACATCAAGTTGAATCTACTCTAATTATTTAAATGAATACTGATTAATGTGAATTGACTTTAAAATTGTCTAGAAACGGCTCGTGCTTGACGCGCCTCGAGAAGTCGCTAATCTACATTTCAATCATGGATTTTTTTTACAGTTTTTTTGTTCTTACCCGCATCGTTTCGTTCGGCCTTCGATTATTCGTTTCGACAACGAACAATGCATTTTCATATAGCTTATTTGCCTTCATAATAATTCCTTTAGAAATATCGACATTAAAAAAAAGCTTCGATGCTAACAGTATATAAAATTAAAATATGATTAAACCGTTATTGCTTACTACTGTTATTTAATCATCGTCAATAAGCTAAAATGCTATTGTTGCTTTGTTATTAATTTTAGTTGTAATTAGTTTTCTATTAAACTTTAGGAAATTCAACTTTCTAATGCTGCTATCCGTAGCCTCTATTTTTGGTTGCAAACATTACTGTGTTACAGTTTGAACAGTAGTTATTGAAATTACTTGTGTAGTAAGATATATTACCTTATTTGTAGTGGTTAAACGCAATGTGGCATATGAAGTTCTGAACTAGCACATTGTCCTAACAATGGATACACATTGGTTTGACCGTCGATTACTTTAAACTAAGTTACTGTATATAAATAAAAGTAATATTTTAATATGTGTTTTTCTTGAAAGTTGCTTAAAGTATTACATTTGTAGTGTGTATATAGTAAACCGAATCCGGGATCTGGTATTGTTAGATAATTGAGCAGTTCCGATTCCGGCGGCGCATATTAATGGACCATTAGTTTTATGTCACCGTGACCATATAAAGTGACAAATTTAAATTTCTGATCGTTTTAGTCCCCGGGCGAAACGGCCGGATCCGAAACGAGTCGAGTTTTGATGGCTCGTTATCTACATGCTTTACGAAAGTTATTTTAATGCCTTCACGGGCACAATGCCATATATACAACGCGGCGACGGAAGTTTTTTTAAAAATTGAACGTGTATTTTTATTAAACCATTATCATTTTATTACGATATGTTAAATTACTTATTTATTAGCAGAGTGATCACTTTTAATACTTCACTAGCGAGTTAAGACTACTTATATAGATACATAAAGCGATTTAAGATGTGACTAAATTTTGTTACTTCTCGAAGCGACAAGATGAGCATGACGTTCAGTTTATAGTCTTAAGGTGGTATACACAGGTCCATATCGTTAGTTGCCTTAAGTCATATCGTGTTAAGTCTTTTTACCCTAGTAATTTCACTAGTTACAATGCCCTTCAAACAGGAATACAGTATTTTGCTCACTACTGTTTAACGAGACTACTGTTTCAGAAACAGGAGCTAATGTGGTACCTAACTAAATGAGTAAGCGCTTGCCTAACAGTTTTAAAGTTTCGGGTTAAAATATTGTTAGTTTTTGTATTAGTAAGGTTGCTCCAAACTTACTATATTAGCTACCTTCATATAATAAATCTGCCTCTTTAACAGCATAGCTATCTTCCTACACGTATTCCTGGCGAGCGGGCTTCACTATCCACGCCTATATTGTTACTTAACAATACGTGAAATTGAGGCTAAATATTAGCTGATTGTAGATGAAAAAGATAGCTAGTTTATATTTAAGTTAAAAAAGAAGCCTTCGGTTAAAAAAGAGTATTTAAACGATTGCCTTAAATATATTTTGAAGAAAGATGTGTACCATCAGGTAAGATCAAATAGAGGTATAAATTACACCAATTTTGATAAGGATTAACAACAGCTTTGGCACTATAAGAAGTCTGAATCTGATAACATTATAGATCATTTCAAGATTTGATAGCCTTCAAATTCCATGCAAAACAGCTACGATTTCTATTAAGGATGATCCGTGAAGATATTAATCATCTCGATAATTAATAGAGAAGACGGTTTGGTATTACCACCAGCTAAAGATTATTAATAAAACCAAATCAAATGCAATGAAAATCGCTAGAATATTTCAAGAGACAGTGAGTTCATGAACTGTAGAATGGTTTGTGAACATTTAATAAAGAGCTGCATGTACTAAGTGATGATTATGAAGTCTAGACATTTGTCTGTCAGTTCTTCCGTGACCATGGGTTCATCATAAACCCAAATTTTGGTTTTATTACCTATAACCATAATTTAAATAATATGAAATGGAGAAAACAGTTATCTGTTCGTTTGTACGTCTGTGGGGTAGGTGTGATTAACATGTAGTAGGCGATTCATTAGCGGCAAACGCTCTCATGAATATGAATTGAGACACCAATTAACTAAGATCACCAATTAAAACTGATGCGAAATTGGCCCCCAGGGCGTGGGTGGTGGTGGTGGTGCGATTTTATAAGATTTATTCGTGCCACCTCGCCGCCCGCGCATACAAATCTAGCATCTAAGATTTATCTATCTAGAACTTAAATTATTCAATCGACGTATAATTTGTTGAATTAATCGTTTAAGTTAATACATTCAAAGTGTTAAGTTAATTATCATATTTCTCATCACGTGATAGAAACGTTGCTTTGATTTATGTATGTGTTAATAAATAGATTTATTTCATCGTATGTATATTGAGCTTTATAACCGGATGTAGAAAATTATATAAACGATTCAACAAATATTAGATTTCCTAAATACGACTATTGTTTTGTTGGTCACCGTTTTAAGTTACTTACAAAGACTTAATAGAAAAAACTTCTACACATGGTGACGTGATGAGTTCCACTGTCTATACTGCTTTTACATAAAGCATTAAATTATTAAATATAACTAAGTTATATTAATGTTGAAAATGTTAAAAGCTTACTAATTGTAACTTAGGTTGTAAATTGTGGTTTCTAATTACACGTTTTGATGAAAAGAATATATCATAATAAACAAAAATAGACATAAATCTTGTCCAGAAATTAGCTGTTTTTCACTGTTTAATGTTGTTAATACCAAAAAAATAATCATCACATTGATTCATTCTATAAATATAATATTGTTGATTAGAATGTATTAACTTATGAACTCCTCTTTTGACAAGGGTTAAAATATACTATGATATAAATATTACTGGTAATAGGTCTCAGTTTGCCGGAGACCATTAATTTTACTATGTACGTACCATAGCAGCTTCTATTCCTACCTCCAAATAGTAATGTGCATACGTTACTGTGTTCTGGTTTGAAGTGTGTTGAAGGCTAGTAAAAATAGTGAAGTAACGAGACAATACGTTTTAAAGTGAAGAACGATGTACATTGTAGTGCTGTGTATACCATCCTAACTAACGCCACATGTTTATCGGCAAGTGTATTACTTGCAATAGGTGAACGTTTTACAAGCCATGATGCCTCGTTGCATATGAAAAAACTAGCACTATTAAATAAATATTTATATATATAGATAAACTCTTTGTTGCTCACACTACGGTACAGAAAATTAATTTATACGTCTAAGCTTATTATCTAAGCGTGGGCGGCCTTATGGTCAGTATAAACGGTCTCTTCCAGGCATAGGCAGGATCGATAAAAACTGATCTAATTCCAAACTCAAGAAACTAAGCTACTTGGTGCTGCTATGAGCCATGTATTCTGAGGACTGCACGAGCGGAACCAGCGGCCCGGCTTCTATTCATATATTGCAATGTAAACATATTGACAGCGTCACGAGATACCTTTTTTTAATGAATTTAAATTTAAAATTTTCTTGTTAAACTATTCACATCATTTGCATCAATAGCGCAGAGGCTAACCGCTTGATTAATAACACGGAGGTCCATAGTTCGATTCCGAAATCACACGTTGTGAAGAGAGAACTATTCTCATAACATAAATCTGCCGCCGTATGTTTAAGTTAACGACTAGCCGACGAGACGTTCACCTGATAGTAAGTGATACCCTTGCCCATAACATAGCGCTGGTTAAGATGGTACATACAGCACTACATTGTGTTCGTCGCCTTGTTATATAACGTGTTAAATCTCGTTACTCCAGTAATTTACTAGCATGTAGCACCTTTCAAACCGAAACATAATAATGTTTGCACATTACTGTTTATCGGCTGTAATAGGGGCTACGGTGGTACCCACCTAGACAGTCTCCGGCAACAGAGATTTACCACCAGTAATCACAACTAACAGTTCAAAAAGAGTGTAATTTAAAAAGTTGTATGGAATCAAAAGATATCATCTCTCCATCATGAAGTAGACGGATATTAAAACAAAGGTTTCATTACTGCACTAGTTCTTATTTCCATAGATTATCTTGATACCAAATTTAGTAAACATTACTGTGTACCAGTTCGCACGGCGTTATATTTTATACAAAGTTTATCCAGACTAAATAATATTAAAAAGAAACTGCATTTGTAATCTTAAACATGTAACAATACGACAGTTTAATGAATACTATATTTAATGCGTAACAGAATTATGACCGTATATGTTCGTAAGCACATGCAACAATCATTAACCCCACCATTATCGCGTAAATAAGTTAATTGTACCATTTAAAAGCATTTATTGCGATCAAATGGGAGAAACACGATGTGCTCATAAATATTTACGCGGTTATAACGTTTTTACATTGCCTTGGTGTTTTAGCTTAAACGTTATATTGAACTGGTTAAACTGGATAGTGGTTGTCATGAAAAGCTCCTGTTTTTAGGGTGAAGACATACAGAATTTCTGCTTTAATTCATTCTGTTGGGACCTTCAGTATCTTTATGAAGGCTCTGCGAATCTACTACTGAACTAAACGGTACCCTTAACCACGCCTCCGGAAGTTTTAGTATCATTTTGATGTAATAATGTGGACCTCTATCTTTAATCCTAAAGACCCTTTTAGTTGGTCTTTACAGTCAGCATAATATAAAACTTAATAGCTTATTGAGACTAACAAAATATTGTTCTATTCATCATCATCATCATCATCTCAGCCTATTGCAGTCCACTGCTGAACGTAGGCCTCTCCAATAGATTTCCAGCGCGACCGGTCCAATTGTTGAATTGTTCTATTAACGAAGTATTTTGTGCCGGTGTCTAAAAATAGTGCTTCATATCCTTCTAACTTCCAATCTTGGATAAGAACTAGTATGATACAAACAGGTGAATATGCTGCTATTACTGAAGCTTTATCGCATTAAAAAACTGAGAGCAAAATTACGAAGAGGACTTTCAATTCGAATTCAATCCATCGTTCAACACAGTAATGTTTACTCATTACTGATGACGGTAAAAATATGAGTTGAGCTGGTATTTAGACGATCTCTGACAACGGAGGCCTATCGGTACGTTGCCGACCTTGAAGGAGGAAGAGGTACGATCGTTTCTTCAAGGTACTAAGTATTGTCCGTACACAAAGTTTTTCAGACTTTTTACTATGTTGATTGTTAGAAAGTTGATGATCAGCTCATTCACACCTACATGTAATTATAAAATATTAACTACTACTACCATTACTTCCTCACTACCATCACTACTGCTTCTAAATTTCAAGAGCTATGTCTATAAGTATTTTCTTCTTCGAATTTCTTCTCTTCTAATATTCTCACAAAATTATTTATTACTATGTGATTTTTGAACTGCCGGAAAATAATATTTTTATAAACCTAACTTAATTCACAAGAAATGAAGCACCAATATACCATACTTCTTTATACATTTAAAATATCTTTAAAACAGACATGGTATTGTAGTTTCTTTTTCAATTTACATGATCAGTATAAACTAAGATTAAATTTACTATAAGTAATAAAATAGAGATCGAATCGTGTTATTTACATTACAATGTGGCTAGGGGCCGCAGAGTTTATTAATACCATAAAAAATTGATTAGGGACGTTAAACCTGTATATTGTATTGTACTGCGCAAACTTCTCGTTAAAATAAGTCGCCTTCAAAGCAACTGGATCTCCATGACGCCGCCGGCGAGAATTATACTAACGTTTCATATTAACAACGCGATGGAGGCATAAAGTTTGCATTCTTCGATTCCTCGTATCGTAAAGTTGGGGACGAAGTTATTCGAGGCGCGTGCGAGAGCTGGAAACGGAAACGTACTCCGTCTAATTATCTCAAAGTAACTGAACTAAGTTATGCTTATTAACGTCCAAGAGGGAGGTCTCTGTTTTAACATTTGCGGAGTTAGGTTATAAAAAGTTGATATGTGAATGTCTCCGTGTGTTGGGTGGAAGTGAATGTGTGGATAGAACAGAAGAAGAGAAAATAAGATAAAATGTAAGAGAATCGTAGCTGAGACATTTTTAACGCTTGTTGTATTTATTACCATCATCACATTGGAACAAGTTCCCATAATTTTTTATCTTCTGCCTAAATTTCTTTACTGCGATATGTTTCGTAATATTTAAGCCGCTTATAACAGTTTTTTTTACAGGAAAGGCTTTTTTAACAAAATCTGGTTATCTATTCGTATAATCGCCAAATTAACAATTTGTCATAATATATATAATAGTATAAGAGAATTTCAGCAGAGGTATTTTATTGTTATTTAAAATCATGAGGAATAAAGTGCAACTACTAAACCATTGCAAAAAGAAGATAAATGAATCATTTAATGTTTTATAATTTATAAAAATACTTATATCTGTAAAACGGTGGAGTAATGAAGCAATAAAACACAGCAACGTCGCACATAGGATAAGTTCTTCATTCACTTGACTAAATGATATATCGTTCCATTAGCAAGGAGTTGACACAAACATTGCGGTCTTCCCCAACAACTGCGACATTGGGTTATTCAAGAAAAGAGCATATTGTTATCTCAAGGGTAGGCAACGCAC
>DWLS01002333.1:0-18371 GCA_018246255.1 Pachliopta kotzebuea | reverse complement strand
CTTATTTGTTGTGATTTTCATTACAATAAAATATTGATTATTGTTTCTAGGCATTTTCCCTTCGCAATCCCAGCATCACTCACAGTTATCATCAGTGAACTTAAAGGAATTTTATTAATGTAACTTATTTAGGTTATTTCCAGTCGGTTTACATGCTAAAAGAAAGACAGGCGTTCCCTAGAATATTCTATTACTTTTCTGACACTAGCAGCTCGTGTTACTTTGACGTCTTGAAAACGATTACGGAGCAAATGTCAAGGGCTTAGAATATGTTTAACTGCTTCCGCGGCGTAATAGCTAACCGTCTGTCTTGTAACACAGCTGTCTCTAGTTTTACTCCCAGGCTGTTATGTTGGTGACAAAGATTTTTCAAAGCTATCACGATCATATTATTAATCTACATAACAGTTTGCTGTGTTCCGTCTGTTAATATAGAGCCGCAGTAGTTTGACCAAACACACTTCACAGTCCACGGCTTCATTCTCATTGAAAATCATGTTATTTGTTAACCAATTGTAGATTAACATGTGTAAGATTTTTTATTAAAGTTTAAATTTTTTCGTCAATACGGTTACTGATAGTCTATGTAATTAAAACGAAAAGCTTATTAGCTGATATAAACTTAACCCTATTTCTTAAAGAAACTGTTTGTCTATATCATATTTATGTACATTCGTTGTATTGTAATTTTACGCAAAACATACAACTCTCTTTGCTATATGTAAGAAAAATTAAAGTTTGTCGAGATATAAAGCAGACTGATCGGTATTATCCTTCGCTTGAATAAAATCTAATTATGCGCCGTTTCTTAACTTTCGTACAGCCTTTGTGTGCAGACTTGAAAGGTACTGTCGGCACCTTTTGGTTCAAGGTCTTCGGAGCAGCATACGAAAAAGAGTACAATTTACCAAAATTCAAGAGAATTTTTATATCTGCATGTTTAGTGAAGGTCTGGCGCAGTAAAAAAAAAGGCCGTGTCATGTACTCTATGTTAAAATCTAATGAAAAGTTACTGCACTCTCCCTGAAATTAGTCGCCTTTTACAGCTCCCCGGCAGTCCTGCAGTTAAGACATTACAATTTAAATGAATCTTCGCCTCCTTGTAAAAACCTACATGAGAATTTTGGTCACAATAATGCCTCAACTTTAGCTATTGCGAAGTTAAGCGGCACCATTAGTGAATTCTATCAGTTAAAATGTATGATCTGTAAAAGAAAAAAACCTACACACACATAGGTGCGATGATATCGACCTCGGGACACGCGAGGACCCCATCAACCCTTATGATAACACCACGATGACATATTCACAAACAATGTCCAAACGACCCATCGGAGCCGTGTCTGCGTCATTTAAATGCAATATCGATTAATGTACCGATGTTCAAGTTCACATCGCTTTAAAAATATTTTAATCTTTTGCATCATTTATGCTTAGAATGTCTGTTATTGATAGTAAACTCCCACACTAAGGACTTGAACTATTAGAAATTAGTCTAGCGATCTAACAATGTCTTTACACGGAAAAATAAAAGTGATAGGTCTTTGATCTCATAGCGTCTCTCAGAATGATCTCGTCTTTGCTGTATTCTAGCAAAGGAGGACAAATTACTTTCGCAGATCGACATGCCATAGGAAAATCCAGGGTTTTTAATGAGTTTCAAACGTTCAATAAGTAGAAATCCCTCATCGACATTATCCAAATTTTCTTAACTTTATTTATACAAAAAATTTACGTCTTTGCCTTGAAATTAAAAAAATCAGGTAAAGTACCGACCATCTAGAAAAGCGCTAACGGTTTATAGTATAGAACTATATGACAGGGAACTGATGCAACCATATAGCGGTAAGATGTTTAAATGAAATATCAGAAAAAAAACTAATCTAAATATTGTCCTTCAGCGGAAGTAGCAGGACAGCCAGCCTGGATCGAAGCACCCGGAGCTCCTCCAGTACTTTAAACACTGATGAAGACAACATCAACGTGGTAGTCAGGTAAGTAATAAATTTTAGGCAATTTATAAATTTATAACCTATCAAATTTTGATAAATCCAACATTATTTTTAGTAAAGGAAGTCCTCCAAATAGAGACACATTTTTTTAAGAAAAATTCTTATAAAAATACCAAAATAGTTATTTTTTGGATTTTTATTTATTTTGTTTTACTTTATTCGTTTTATTTTATTATGATATTATAAAGAGTATAACTTGTGTTGGTCCCACAAACTTCTTAAATGTTATTTCTAAAAGACGAAAGGCAGAAAAGATTGGTTTGAACTTTTCAGTTTCGATTTAAACTTTTTAATTTATATCTCGTAATCGCTTTAATCTATTTTTGTCTAATATTACTCTATAATGAAGAAAATCTCACAAATCACTTTACACTTGCCAGTTTAGGACAATAATCTGTATCTTTTAGTCCGATAAATATTCACTTATCTTAATAAGTCACTGCGCGAGTAATAAATTCATAGAACAGCATGCAGTTTTAACAACTGTTATCATCAGTAACTACTACCATATAATAACTACACCAACTGCTGCTTCAACTTCAAAAACCTTCAAGATCATGGTATGCGTACAATAGTATTCAAAGGGAACTGTATTATCGTTAGGTTAGCAACTAAGTAGATGTCACATTTGGTTATCAGACCCTCAATTTGAAAACTGAAGGACGGCGTATTTATTTCAACAAAAACCAGGGCCAATGACATTGTGAGATAATCGATTTACGCTACACATTGTTACATTTGCATAATATATCGATATACAGCTGTAGTGCAGTTATCGTTGATTTATATATATTTAAAAAATTCTTTACAATTTTAAAGTAAACGATAATTTATTTAAAAAAACATTCGTGTACTTTTTTGAGTTAATATTATAACTCAACTTCACATGGTGTTAAGGACAATGAGGCCGTTGATGGCGAAGCTCATCAAGGATATGATGACAGTCGCAACACAGTTATGCTGTTATGGCAGTCGAGTAATATAATATGAGAGTGGTAGCTAATCAGGCGAAATCAATAAAACCCAATCATCAACTAGTCTGCGATATGTGGCCACGTACTCAAACCAAAAATTTCCGACATATATTAAATACAGTTGAATACTGATCTACAGAGGCAGTTGAATCCACTAAGAATGATTACTGCTAGTAATACAATATAAGGGAAGCTTGAATAATCCACCGTGCTTACCGTGAGCAGATTGGCTGATATCGGATAACCGTCTTGTTCCCGAAACGAACCTGTTTTTTTCTCTCTGTTCGTCTCTTTCTCATCACGTCTTCCGTCACCAGAAGCTCGAAGTCTATTAGGTTGAAGTTATTTAGTGTCGTATGGTGCCAAATTTACTTAGAAATTTATTAATTTTGTAATCTGTTAAGTAGCGTATTCGTTAATATACATCATGAAGGCCTTTGGGATAACCTGACCTGGAGTTCTTTTTGATTCTAATTTAGAGTGAGACCAGTTAGCAAACAGGAGCATGGTCATGGCGAGCGAGAGATCCTCGAGTTTCCTGGCAAAGGCCAAATTATATGCCCTGGTACTGCCCCCGGCCACAAGCACAAAGTTTTCTCATACAATGTTGTGTTCGAACCCGCTGCCTCTCAGGTAAGAATTCTACTGAAAACAATACTTTCAAAATATGCTTAGAATACTCTTCATTGAAACATGAGTTTCCCACCAACCCGTATGGGCCTGCTGATAGGATACGCCCCAAATCCCCTACTATTGAGAGAGGCATATGTTTAGTAGTGGACGTGTATCGGCTGATAAAAGGACTAATAAGAATGTTAATAATTATCATTATCTTTATCAGAGCGGGTCAGTTTTCTCTTAGATATGGGGCATAGTTCTTCCGTGGAGATCGTATTTCGAGGGACACCACAGTCCTATGTTTAAGAGTGGAAGTCCATCGGTTGTGATAATGATTATGGTGATAAAATGGACATTAATAATAAAAAATCTCGTATTTTTCCGTTATAATAATATATATTATAGGAAGACGTTCTGGAATATTCCGGTGTAAAGCGATTACTAGAGATGGCAGTAGAGGGATTCTCCTGCACGGCCTTCTGCTACGGACAGACCGGTAGTGGCAAGACTCACACCCTCACTGGACCTCCGGTACTGGTACGCTACATTTAGTTAGACCTAGTCTAGTGTTTTTCTTAAATAAACTCTTACTCCCAAAAACTATCTAATTACTACCAAAAATATTAAAAAGAAGGAAAGTATCACATGATAATATAGCATGGCTCTTAAAAAATTCGAACCACTCCTTTGTTTTTAAACTTTGGTTCATTTAATATTAGTTCATAGAATATAAATTTAACTAAGGTGGTTATTTGCTTGTGAATATTCCATTTAAAAGTCCTGCTAATGATGAATGAAGACCAATTACGGTTCACGTAAGTAATTGTTACCACGTAATGACCCTTTTCTGATTCGATAATTTTGGTCTTTTATTACTCATTTGTCTATTTTTATCAATACGGTATACGCTGGTATTACCGCTGAATTTCGAGGTATTTTAAGTTTATATAGAAATAATTCGCAATCACGATCATCCAAGCAAGTATTTAAGACTTACAAGTAAATTATAATAAATATACTTTACTGTTCGCATGTTTGTATTTAATATTAATCATATAATGGTTTTTTTTAATTGTCAGAAAGGGGTCGTCGTTTATTACCAAAGTATGATTTCCGTTAATAAAGATAAAGGTATTTTTTTCATATGGAACCTCTAATATGTTTTTCGAATAAATCTCTGTTCCAGTGACCGTCTCTGTTTTTAAATTTTATATTGATATGTTGCGCTTGTTGACGCGTTTTACTTGTCCTTATACCGCCTTTTTTTATGAAGAAATCTTCTGAAAATAGCTAGCTTCTGAAAAGAGAACAGGGTTATGAGGAATTTGTACCCACTAAAACACACTCAGTTCTCTTCTTCGGAGAGTTAGGAGAGACTCTACGATCTCCTAGGGATCGCACCTGTGCTTTTCTGTACTCTCTTGCTAGACCTGTCCCAATGAAGAGTAAATGACCCTTTTAGTCGATTTGTATGACAGACAAAGCATACTTTAGTCCTACTCTTTAACCCGAGGTTATAGGGCGTGCTTATGCCTAACGCCTATTAAATATTGAAAATATATGAAACAACTGAAAACTTTTTCCAATCAATTGTGTGTTAGAGTTGTTGTTATTGGATAAAAATAGGAAAATGTTTGATACTTCAGTAATTGATACCGGTTTTTGATACCCCGGTAATACCATCGTTTACTTTATAAATTATTCTAGTACTTTACTTGCCATTAGTCTTTATTGCCCAAAACCGTTTAACATGTCGAGTTTTTATTTACATTTTAGTTCTTTGATATTTTGTTATTAATTTTTTTTTATTAGCAGAAGGTGTTTGTCTTCTTTGCACGGCCTCAAAGCATTGTAACTGTCCGCCGCCCCAACACCAATCGATCGATTTCAAAACCACACACACACGTCACTAACAAATCGTATTACATTAACCATAATTACTTTAGCTTCTGTAATAATAAAATGTTTGACTTTTATACAATAATATGGAGAACGAATAAATTTAAGAAAATATTCAACAACTTCCATGGCGCACCATGTAACCTCATCGTAAATAAAATGTATTTAATTTTTATGAGGTGCTAATTAAGATGACACTGCAACACATTATGCTTATTTTTATTTCACTGGCTGTAACACCTTCAAACCCAGAATATGGTATAATGTTTGCACACTAATGTTCAGCGGCGAAAAGTAGAGCTGCGTTAGTATTTGCTTAGACGAATTCCTCTTTATATAGTGACATAAACGTATAAATAATATTTTTTTATGAATAGTATTTATTATATAAAGATATTATTTTATATACCAGGTGGAGAGAGGAGCGAGTCCCTACTCACCGGAACACGGACTGGTGGTCCGGTCATTTGTATACCTCTTCCAGTTGATTCGGGACAGGCCCGAATGTCATTTCGTACTGAAAGCTTCCTTTTTAGAAATATATAACGAGAAGGTAATTATAACAACACCAAATACACTAATGGTGGTCTGAAAGTAGTATTACTAAGGTAGATACCAACAGCAACATCTCTTCTTGCCGCTAAGCAGTAGCGTACAAATATTAATGTATTACAGTTTGAAGAGCGGTATAGCTATTGGAGTTACCGGGTTTGTATTTATATACTGGCCAATACCCCGCCTCCATCTCATATTAAAGTTCATATTTACAGGTAATAGATCTTCTGAACCCAGGAAGTTCTAGGAAACCACTTCAAGTGCGCTGGTCTAAAGAAAGTCGAAGCTTTTACGTGGAGAACCTATTTACCGTTGACTGCGAGGAGTTAGATGATTTATTTGCAGTCCTTGAGGAAGGTAAGCTTATTAATAAGTAACGAACAAATTTACTTTTATTTATTTCCTTCCTCTTTCAAGGTCAGCAGCGCAGCCGCGATCCTGAAGGTGTTGCGACTGTCCATGGGCATCAGTAATCACATAACGTGTACTGTTCGCTTGTTTGTTTCATTTACAAAAATAAAAGCTACGTGTTTTTTTTCTGCCGCACGTAGTATACTTCCTAGCCTAATAACCTTGTGTTAAAGAAAATTCAACTAATTTACATCATAAAATCATTACAAGATTAGCATCCGAGAAGACGTAATTACTTTCGCTCTGTTCGTCCGCAAGGCACTCGTAACCGTGCGACGGGCGCGCATGCTATGAACGCGCACTCGTCCCGCTCGCACACGCTGCTCAGCGTGCGCGTGCGCAGGGACGTGCGCAGCGAGCGCGACGTCACATGCTCCACGCACGGAAAGATCAACTTCGTCGACCTGGCCGGCAGCGAGATGACGAAACGCACACACAGCACCGGCAAGACCTTGGAAGAAGCTAACAACATCAACAGGAGTCTGATGGTGTTAGGTGAGAACTTTTAATATTTATAATAATTAAACTTATCTTGTAACCTCGGCGTTAAACCGAGGACGACCATAGTATAAAGAAAAAAATCTGAACTTCTTAAAAATTGCGCTTTTTGTAACTTTTTCATTGTATAAAAATTTTACAGAGTAGATTTTTAAGACACTTTAGATTACAAAGATTTTATTTATTTATAAGAATAGAAAAATGTTTTACAGCAATTTTCTGGAGGAATCGCTCTTTCTGATAAAAGTTGAATGGTGTAGTAAGTAAAACGGTTTTTGATAGTTTTTAGAGAAAAACGCACATCCATTAGTTCCTTCTTTAATGATGATACCAGTTCACAAGATTTGGCTGATTATGTTTATTAATGTTACAGGATATTGTATTGCGCAACTTAGTGATGGTAAGAAGAGAGGTCACATACCCTACCGTGACAGTAAACTCACCAAACTTCTTGCTGACAGCTTGGCGGGAAACGGAGTCACGTTAATGGTAATATATTTTCCTATATTAATATATTTTCAAATTTTATAAATAATCAAATGATATTTATTCACTGGATTTGTAAAACATGGATGACAAAATCTGCTATTCTACCTTCGGCGTGGCATAAATGATAACTGTAAAGAATCAACTAAAGGAAAGCTTTTCTTGTGGCTTTTATCAATGGCAAATACTGAATTGGACGATAACGGTTTTCATGATTTGGCAATGACTGAAATGTTGCGGTCAAACAACCTTTTTATTAACAATTGTGTTATAAATAAACTAACTGTGGTAATTCTTTCTTAGTTATCAGATAGTTCGCTTCGTCGGATCCTGTTTACCCATATATTATTTTTACACCTAACAGTTTCCTTGTCAAATAGTTATTCCTCTTCATAAGTAATTACTTGATGATCATAATTTTAAAATTCTCCTTACATATTCAATAGAGATTACACCTACCTCTTCTGTTACTCTCTACTGTTACATCACTCATCTTTACACTCTGAAATAGATCGCCTGCATCGCGCCGACCCGCTCCAACCTTAGTGAGACCATAAACACGCTGCGGTACGCGGCAAGAGCGAAGAAGATCAAGTCCAAACCTTTAGTCAAAATGGTGACCATTTTCTTTATCATAACAGTATGCCATTATAAGTTTTCTATTTCACAAAGGTAAACAAAAAATAAGATCACAAGTAAAAGTCTAGTTTTTATAAAGTATGTGTAAGTTGGTTATTGGTATTGTTATAAGTAATCTAATTTTAAGATATGTCGATGTGATGATAGGTAAGCATTGCCCATGGTCTAAGTTGAAACTTATGACTACGTAAACTTAATTACATTATACATTAATCAAGTTTTCTATTACTTTGGCAACAGCTTTAGACTGAGTTGACAATGATTTTCTTGAAACTTCTTTGTTTCATTGCTGGAAACTAAACTGCACTATAAATTACGCTAGGCTTACTGTTTATTATCTGTATTTTATTTTTTATTATTATATTACCTAAATTGAACTAATAAGACAGTGTTAATTTTTTACAAACTTTAAACTACACTTTAAATTACACTAAGCTTATTTTTTGTAATCGGATTCGAACCAGTGATTCAGTGTTAAGAGCAATTAAGAGCACCAATGGGGTAGTTTACAATGAAAATTTAATTTAATCATATTTTAGGATGCTCGGGACGCTTTAATTTTGAGCCTGAAGAGAGAGGTGGAAGCGCTGCAAGCGGAGAACCAGCACTTGAGGACGGCGCTGCACGTACACACAGACTACAGCATGGACTCCTTGAGTAAATTAATATAGTTTACTACTAACTGAAGACTAAACGTTAATATCATATTATTATTTATTTTTGTTAAAATAAAAATATAAAACTCTTATCCAACAGATCACAGAAATATAACCACGCCGCGAATAGAGACCAGCAAGCTGTACCAGCTGCCACAGTCCGAGCTGGTGGAAATGTTGCAGCTTCAGCTGCAGGAGAGCGCGGCGCTGAGGCAGGAGAACAGTGAACTTTTCTCATTGCGGGACCAGCTGCTGAGGGACCACGAGATGATCAGCAGGGAGAACGAAAGGTTACTGAAAAAACTGGAAGACGTCAACTCGTAAGTTTTATTAACAAGGTATTATATTTACCGGTTTATTTTTTTATTTATCGTTGAAAGTTCTAACGATATCTAATGAATGGAGCGTAATATTCACCTGGTGATAAGCCACATGGTGTTCACATCGCTTTGAGAAAAAAGAAATCAAATCAAGATCGGGCTGGCATATCTGCGCCTTGCCTACTAGTACGTAGTAAAGTTCACTAACTACTACATTACGAAAGAATAGATCTAAAATGTCAAGCTAAAGACCTTCCTTCCTTCCCCCGTTTGTACCAATCTGAATAAAAAGGTTTATTTTAATCTTATACTGGACATTGAGTCGGTGTTTCCCGCTTCATCATCAGCTGTTTTCAATTAAAAGAATAAAATTGTGTTTTAGGTCATAATGTGACGGAATTAAACAGCATCAGGTCAGTGGAAGTGCTAAGTGTACGCATTTTCCAAACACAGCACGCATGATGAATGTATATTTAATTAATTAACAAAATAAATAAAAAACAGTGTAACTAAATAAGTAAAATATATGTTAAAATACTATTATTCAATAAACTCTAAATGTTTTTGCATGTGACACCTAGTAATATAAAACGTCCACAAGAATATGAGAAAATACAAACTTATTACTGCCTATTAAATAAATAAATCATTTCAGTGTTTGCATTAGATCTCCGATTATACCAGCTCGTCCGACTTACTCCGAAGTCAGCACCAGAGAACCGGATATATGGACTAACCCGGCCAATTCTTCGGCGAACAGTGTTACCAGCAGCGAAAATTAGAAATAATTTATAACCATTTAGTTTTTATCACATTAGATTTTAGACCCTAGACACCTTAGGTACTGTAAACATTAAAGGTCGGAATATGTATGTTAAGATACATAATATACCAATAACTTTTTTTACAATCCATAGATATTTTTTTAGACAGCTACTGGCTATGAATTTTAAAGCTTAGACATGTTATAGTTAAAGATCTAGATCTTAAATAAAAACTTAGATGTTGAGTGGAAAAATGTAATTTGACAATAAAGGTTATATAGATCACTGCTTTAATTTTATTTGTGTAGTATTTTAAATACATAAAACGGACTTTATGACTAAAAAAGTCTAAATTATTAAGTAGTATTGTTACCCATAGAAAATTCTATTTATTAATATAAAAAATATATAAATTTTCACTAATTGATCACAAACCTGTGTTGAATGCTATACCTGTACATGTTTCTTGTAAATTCAAACTTGAACTTGATATTTAACATATTGGTGGTAGATTCTATTGCCGGAGACCGTCCACCAAGTTTCTGTACATTGTAATTTCATATATACTTCATCAGTCGATAGACATCATCTGCTGGACATTAGGTCTCTCCTGATTCTTAGGGATTATTGGAACTGTCTCCCATTACGCTGGCTCAATGTGAATTGATGGGGAGTCAGTCTCATTTTATGATAAGCAGTATGCACCATGAGCAAGTGAAGTTGGCTTAGATCCTATTAAGTATCATGTGGGACACAACTAATTTCATATGAATTACTCAAAAGGTTTACCATACATTAAAAACAATGACTCAATTGGTAATCTAACTACATAATTTAATAAAATATCAGTTTCATTTAATTACCATTTATTAATAAAATAATTAAAGTAAAACTTATTTACAAAGTCACTTCAGTTTTGTAGAATGTATGAAAATCTTATATTTCTAACATTGTTTTTAACCAAGAAATTATTTATAAACTTTCACATTAATCGGAACACACTGCGACAGTCTTTATAATATAGCAATCGACAAATTGCTACACCGCAGACATGTTTCACTAATGCTTCCTGAATCCATATTTCTTTCTCTCATAGAACAAATCAGTCTTTGAACTACCCAAATTGACAATCTTCGGACACCCGTCTCTCTGAAATAAGAAAAAGTAATATGTTAATTATTGCCAATTTCAAATTTAAACATCCCTGAATAAATTAAACGGTAAATTGGAACAGAGATAGTATCATCACCATTAAATCCCAATAGTAATAGATTAAAAATTCTAATAATATTATGTACTCACATATAAACTAGGCTTCAAAATAAATATTTGTCATAAACCAAATTAGTAACATGTATGGCTATAATTTTTAGAAAGTAAAAAAATTTATTAACCTTTTTTTTCTTTGACTATACAACAAAATAAGCAAGACATTCACTTGATAATAAGTGATGTGCTTGCCCATAACAAAGTGACGCTAGTTAATATAGCACAGCACCACTTTGTACAATTGCTCATCATCTAGAGACATAAGGTGTTGTCTCATTGCTCTAGTACAGAGTTCCCCAAACTTTTTTGTGTCATAGACCCCTTGTCATGTTTTTCCGTGTTGTGTAGACCCCCTTACTTACCTGATATTGATCTCCTGTCAATTTCTAACTGTAGTGAAGTTTAGTGTTTAAAACTTAAAGTAAACAACACATGTTAATTTATACATTTATTAATTGAATTTAAATTAAAACTACTCAAAATAAAATTTTGGATCTGCTTTGTAAAATATATGTAACATAAAATAAACTATAAATAAAATAACATAAGCAATAAGGCAATATTTTTAGTGAGAAGGATGTGTTGAGATCCACTATCGTGGACCGCCATTTTCATTACATGGCCCCTTAAATTTTTTTCGCTGACGTAGACCCCTTGCAGGTTGTCGTAGACCCCTCGGGGTTGATATAGACCATTTTGGGAATCGCTGCTCTAGTAATTTCACTAACTTACAGCACCTTTGAAACTGGAACACAGTAATGTCTGCACAGTACTGTTCGACTGCAGAAACAGGAGCTGCGGTGGTATCTACCTAGACAGTCTCCGGCAAAAGAGACCTACAACCCAATAGATTGTCTATCTTTAACTATTTTGCGCTAATAATGGTGTAAACAATGATCATAGATTATGATCATAAAATATAAAGTTTCGTTATATATATTCTATGATGAAGTCAGCGCTGATTCGTCTTTTGTCAGGTATGCAGCTCATCTGGTACATGGTATGTGGACCATAGGGCCCCAGGCCTGATGAAGTTTCGTTATACCAGTAATTTAATTAGGTATAATTCTATAACCAGTACAACCTTTACATAATTGCTGTATTATTTGTTTTCTTATAGTATGTATCAGTTCTGTGTAACTCTAGTCTATCCATGCAGCAATATTGTTTAAGTATGTAATTATTGATTAGTAAACATCTTATATTAATGCAGTTAATTCCAATACTTACGTCTTTCTCTTGAATAGTACATTCTTTGCAATAGTAGGCATCGGAAACGCCAGGGCCGCCGCAAATGACGCACCGACCCTGGTACGAACCATAATTACACTCGTCGCAGATACGCACCAGGGTGCAGGGACGCACATATGAGTCGCATATCACACATTTACCATCGCATTTCTCGCAAAGACGTCCAATAGCTGTGTTGAAATCATAAAGTTATAAAATAAGGAAAACATTACAATGACAGTCACATCACCATTTAACTTACCAACACCCGGTTGTTTCCTGCAGAATATAAGATCAGGATGATGTTTAGCCATTTTATGTAAATGGAAATAGTATTTCCTAGTTAAATCTGATATAAATTTATTTAACACCAAAACATAACCTCAACGACTGGATTTGTTTTTAATTTTGTTTTTCATGTACAATCTGTATATTCAGTAAAATGCTTTTTGATATCCAACCTAGAAGAGTTTGTCTGAAAAATATTTTTAATTTGTAAGCAATATAGTAAATGAGATAAAATTTGTAAATCTGTATTAAAACCACTAAACCACTATTTATTTTATTTATGTTAATAAATTATGATCCAGAAAAACTATTTTTAACTAACATTTAAAACGATGAATATAAATTGAGTTTATTACGTTTTGTGTTTAAAATTACCCTAGCAGAAATAATAAAATAGTATTCAATGCTTTTATTATAATATAAAACTTTTGGTGTCTTATGGCTGTATGATATTTAGGGTTTTGACTACTATTTAAGAGAATAAAAATATTAATGTCAATATGTCATTTCACTCGTGTTATACTCACGTGTGAGTATTTTGGTTTTAAGAAAATTTTAAAATGACTAAAGAAAATTCAGATAACGATAGCGACAGTGAAAGTAAACACTCTTCGGAGGTAAAAGAAGAAATACAAGAAAACTTAAATGATGACATAAAGGAAACTAAAGAAGAGGAAACTGCAACATTTAAAGATCTGGTAACTAAAGTTTTTCAGAAATTTTTGTAATTATTTTATAAATATTTTATCAATAATACGAATATAATCGTGTTACGTTTTATTAAATCTATTGTTATTTAAATAAATAAAAATCTATTCTGTTTACATATGTTTAACAATTTTTATCGTTAAAATTATCACAGGGTATCGTAGACGTGTTATGTGAGGCATGTGAAGAATTAAAATGGAAACATCCGTCAAAAATCCAAAAAGAATCAATACCAGTAGCTTTACAAGGAAAAGATATAATAGGTCTTGCTGAGACAGGGTCTGGTAAAACTGGTGCATTTGCTCTTCCTATACTTCAGGCACTTTTGGAGAATCCGCAGAGATATTTTGCACTTATTCTCACCCCTACAAGAGAATTAGCATTTCAGATTTCTGAACAGTTTGAAGCATTAGGTAAATAATTTTATACCTTAATACATACATACAACATATCTACACCAAAATCTACTCATTGTCTGTCGAAATACTGCAAATTTATTCTCTCAGTCAGTTTACTATTTAATCTTCATTTTCTTATTACAGAAATTATTTTTGTATTACAGTAGAATAGCTCTTTTAAATTGTAATAGACATACTTATTATCTACAGATAATCTTTTTAATTGATCTACATATATTAATTTATTGTTATATTACATAAATAGTTTTGTAACATTAAAAACTGTTCATAAATATTACTACTTTTCATGACTGACTGAGGAACAAAAGACTGAGACAACTAGAGAAATCAAATTGTTTTATATCAAAATGTAAAGATTGCAACTGTTTACAGGAGCAAGTATTGGTGTAAAATGCGCTGTTATAGTAGGAGGCATGGACATGGTGGCACAGGCCCTCATGCTATCAAAGAAACCTCACATAATCATAGCGACACCAGGACGACTTGTTGATCATTTGGAAAACACAAAGGGATTTAACTTAAAAGCATTGAAATTTCTGGTAATTTTAATAGTTTTTTAATTATTTCAAAATAACTATTGTAAGGATGTAACACACAACTCACGGGACTTGAGCCAACCTCACTTGCTCATGGTGTACTCTGCTGATCAACGAGGCTTTGGCTCTTTACCAACCGGCATTGGGCTAGTGTGGTGGGAATCGGACCAAATCTACCCACTATTGGGGGAGGCCATTATCTAGCAGTGGGTGTCATATCGGCTGATGAAGAATTATTATTTCTTTTGTTACTACATAATTGAGTCACATGTAAATAATCACATTCTATCTTAGGTTATGGACGAAGCAGATCGCATATTGAACATGGACTTTGAAGTGGAAGTTGACAAGATCCTGCGTGTGATACCTCGTGAGAGACGAACATATCTCTTCTCCGCCACAATGACAAAGAAAGTGCAGAAACTACAACGAGCCTCCCTTCGGGACCCTGTGAAAGTTGAGGTCTCCACCAAATACCAGACAGTGGAGAAACTGCAGCAGTACTACCTATTCATACCTCTGAAGTATAAGGTTTGTTGGTCGCTAATATAAAAAAGATTTTAACAGGTTTTTTTTAAACCATGGGGATTTTTAAAAGAAACTGGTTTCTGAAAAGAAAAAGTAATGTATGTCAATTCCTGTGGTATATGATTCTGAGGAACCCTCAAGAAGACCCTATGGTTAAAACCTCTCCCCATTTTTCTTCATACACAACTCAGACGAAAGTTTATAGTTGTACATAAACGAATTTTAGTCAAGAAAAGAAACTATTTCTATGTTCTACTACATTCCTTATTTTTATTTCTCTTTACAGTTTTCCCTTATTTTAGTTATTCTCTAATACAATTTTTGTTTTCTCTTATTGTATACATATACGCACTAAGAGGTTTGACTCCTCGTTTTTAATAAGGACAGCTAAGGAGTGGAACAACTTGCCGGCGTCAGTGTTCCCGTCCAATTACGACGTGGGCGTCTTCAAGAGTGAATAGGCATTTGATAGGTTAATGCGCTTTACCATCATAGACAACATCATCACTTAACACCAGGTGGGATCGTGGTCAAGCATTAACCTATACATAAGTAAACAAAAATTCAAAATACAATTTCCAATTTTTTCCCAGTATCCTTACAGTTTACAATTTATTTTTACATTTCTTTTATAAAAAAAAAAGCAATGTATGTCAATTCCTGGAGTATATGACTCTGAGGAACCCTCAAGAAGATCCTTTGGTTAGAACCTCTCTCCATTTTTCTTCATACACAACTCAGACGAAAGTTTATAGTTAGTACATAAACAAGTTTTAGTCGACTTATATGACATTTCAATACATAATACAGCAAATTCTTTTATAATCTTTTTTACGCCTTTATTCGCTTATATCGTTTGACCGCAGGACGTGTACCTCGTGCACATAATCAACGAGCTCGCCGGCAACTCGTTCATCGTGTTCGTGTCGACGTGCGCTGGCGCGCTGCGCGTCGCGCTGCTGCTGCGCTCGCTGGGCGTGCCGGCGGTGCCGCTGCACGGGCAGATGTCGCAGCAGCGCCGGCTGGCAGCGCTCGCCAAGTTCAAGAGCCGCGCGCGCTCCGTGCTCATATCCACCGACGTCGCCTCAAGGTGAATAAGTCAAAAAAACAGAGTGAATAGACCTTTGCTAGGTTAACAGATCTGCCCCGACGTTGACAGATCCGGGGCATCTCATTCATAACTGCTGATGGCTTTCGCGGTAGGTTTAGTGGGTAGCTGCCGCCTAGGCCGAGTCCCACACACACCTCCGGGCACACCCAGGGCACCGGCGGAACGTCCTTAAAAGGATTCCCCCGCGTAAAAAAAAAACATTAATGCGCTTTACCAACATAGACCACATTTTCACTTAACCTTCTAACTGCCAAGCTGTTTCGGCCATGACTTCCCCAGGTGCCAAATGGAAATATCAAATGTAGGCTTTCCTTATGTGAAAATTTGGGATCTTTACATTCTATGAATGAATATAACACATTTATATATATCATTATGTACTTAGACCGCCGGCGACCTTCATGGCACTTAAAGGCAACAGAGTACTCGGTGTGCCATGGGTTTTAAAAGCCAGCTTTGAAATATGAATAAATTGTGAATTCAATATAAAGAAAGGTTTCTATATACATATTCTAATGCTGCTAATGCTCTTTAGTGGGTTGTCAGAGGAAATTTCATATAAAAAGTGAGCCCGCTCGCGGTCTCATTGGTACCCATGGTAACCGCTTCTAAAACATGCTGCAAATCGTATACTATCCCGTGATCCAGCTGTTGGTGCCTAATGAAGCTGATAATTACCGGAGGGCCGGAAAAAAATAATATTCCTTAGATGTACAGGTGAAAAATTGTGAGGTAGCCGGCGGCCCTCATGGCACTTAAAAGGTTAACACTAGGTGGGATTGTGGTTAAGCATTAACCTATACATCTGTAAAAAAAAGTCACTTATAGATGACAAGTGGCCCATACAAAATTGTGAAACTTTGGGCACCCACAACTCGGGAACCCGACCACGTACCGCTCCACGAGCATAGATTTAATAATCAGTTGTTTTCTTACAAAGTATAAGTGACGTTTGTACATTTATTATGCACGTATATATTTACCTATCTATACATATATGTATATGTTGCCTATGTAATTTTTATATATTTATATTATTTGATTGTTCGTATTTATTAATATATATAAAATATATAATTAAACTAATTTTAAAAAACCTTACTACCTACCCCAACATCTCACCTCCCCAAAGGATTGCTGGTGGAGAATGCCTGCTGTCATTAAACCCGCCTTTTGGGGTTTTAACTTACTTAACTTGGGGGGTTAAAACCTTAGTAAGGGGTTATACAATAAACAATAAAAAAGCAGTACTTGTTAAATTATTAATATAAAAAAATTACCTATCATTATTTAATAACAAAAATCATTTAATAGTTACAAGTTGCCTATACAAAATTGTGAAACTTTGGGCAGCCATAACTTGGGAACTAGACCACAAACTAATAAAATTCCAAAGGCTTTAATCTTATCTAAGCGAGATCTGTTCATATGATAAATTTCAGCACCAGCTCCTACTCCTTGTAATTTTCGAGATTGAAAATTGTTGACGGACGGACGGACATTGTCGCTTATATAAGGATTGATGAAACTTACAAATCTGTCACTGCTGAGCTAACCGACACGTTGGACATGTATTGTCCCCAAAACGCACTAGGCCAGTGATTCTCAACTTTTATTTTGTTGCGGCACACTTTTAACAATTTCAAAATTTGGCGGCACACAAACAAAAAAACAAGCTTAAATATTATTTACTTAAAACAACAAACTGCGTAAAGTAGTTTATGATAATAATTTTAAATTTTAAATGTTTGAAAAAACTGAGAGAAAACTGACTTTATTTAATAATACAACCTTCTTGTATACTAAGGTTATACAATGGATCCTTATGGATAGTTTATAAACTATATGTGATTAATGGATCTGTTATCGAGTGGTAACAGATTTATCCGTAAGTGTTTCCCTTGTTTATTGTTGGCCTTCCTCATATGGCAACATAAATCGAGCAATAGTAAATAAACTGATAAATTTTCCAGAGGCCTGGACATTCCCCACGTGGATGTGGTAGTGAACCTGGACATTCCTCTGCACAGTAAGGACTACATTCATCGTGTGGGGCGAACGGCCAGAGCAGGACGCGCTGGCAAAGCCATCACCTTCGTCTCGCAGGTAAGTGATTTTTCAAGAATGGAAACGTAATTTATTATAAATATACACCAAAATATTTGTTAACAGTACGATGTGGAGCTGTACCAGCGCATAGAACAGCTGATTGGGAAGCAGCTGCCGTTGTACCCCTCAGAGGAGAGCGAGGTGATGGTGCTGCAGGAGAGGGTCGCCGAGGCGCAGCGTCTCACCAAAATCGTGAGTAACATTTTCAACTGAACGTCTTCTTTATAAATTTTTTCAACTACGTAATAATGTTATCGCAGAGTTTAACATATCGACTACAATTGGTTTATTTTAGAGTTCCCCAAACTTTTTGTGTCGTAGACCCCCTACTTACCTGATAT